>VXAU01005048.1:254025-268910 GCA_013399695.1 Formicarius rufipectus | reverse complement strand
AGCGGGGTTCTCCGCGGAGCGCCCGTCGGCGGCGGGCCGAGCCCGGGTGCGGGAAGCCGCGGCGGGCGCGCACCGCCTTCACCTACGAGCAGCTGGTGGCCCTGGAGAACAAGTTCCGAGCCACGCGGTACCTGTCGGTGTGCGAGCGCCTCAGCCTGGCGCTGTCCCTCAGCCTCACCGAGACGCAGGTGAAGATCTGGTTCCAGAACCGCCGCACCAAGTGGAAGAAGCAGCACCCGGGCGCCGACGGCGCGGCCCCCGCAGCATCCCCCGCGGCGGCTGCGGGCGGAGGCAGCCCCAGCCCGCCGGGTCCCGCAGCTCTGCCCTTCCAGACTTTCCCTTCCTACGCCGCCTCCAGCGTCCTGGTGCCGCCGGCCGCCCCCTTCCCGCTGGGCACCGGCCCCTTCGCACCCTTCCTCGGCCCCGCGTACCTCGGCCCCTTCTACGCCCCGCACCTCTGAGCGGGGCAGCGGGGGAAGCACTGGGCCCCTCCCGAGCCCGGCCGGAGCCCCGGCAGCGCACAGCTGACCCAGCAGCACTTCTGGTGGTTGCATGGCGATTGGAAGCGTAAGAAAGCTGATTTTTTTTTTTTTTTCTTTCTCCCTAGGCGTCAGGGCAGCATGCTTAACTTTGACACACAGAGAAAAAAGATACAAAAAAACAACCCACTGTAACCACTGGATTTTATTAGCACATTTGAGATGTAATTATAGGTGTCGGAGATGGGAAAAGTAACGCTCTTTACACATGCCTGACACTAATTCCCTCCAGAGTCTTCTCAAGTTCATTGTTAGAACGATTCCCGTTGCTGTCTGGCCTGCCAGCACATGTCTGAGCCCTCGAGGGCTCGGGAGCTGTGGCACTCCTTCCCACTGCTGTGATTCTGATCCTCATGATGGTGCACGTGGCCGTTTCAAATCCCAGGGATGCTCGTCAGTGAGGATGTTCCCAGGCTCTGAATTTGCTCATGGGGCTTGTTTACACCCTCTTTGACCCACGTTTTATCACCGTTTCTGAAAACTGCAAGCCGCGTTCTTGGCACCCTACCTGGAGGAGAGCTTTTGTCTCAGAAGGGGTGGGAAACTGCAGCTCTATGTCATCAGGCAACAAGAAGAGAATCTACCTGGTCAGTGGGAAAGTGTTCAACTGTTACTCATGTCCAAAGCCTCTCTGCCTTTCTTTGCAGTTCATTCCCAGTGACTTCAAAGGTCTTGGATGAGAAATCCAAAGATTCTTTTTGCAGCGAACAGTTGTTCTTGTAATAACACTGTATTAGTGCCAAATGAGACAGAAAAGAAAACATGAATCTGAGAAAATTATTGTTATTCATTTCTTTTAAAATGGGGCATTTGTGGTAGAAATTAAGTAAAGCACAGAATTTGCAGCATGCTGAGACCTATTTTCCATAGCACAGAAACAAGTGCTTTCTCTGATTTTGCTTTTTGGAGCATTTGTTAGAAGGAAAATCACATTTCATCTTCATCGCTACAAGCACCGGAACGAAAAGGAATTTTAGCTGGGGGCTTATCTGTCTCTGAATGAACGAGAAGTAATTGGTTTAAAAAAATCTGTCTCATGTAGTTTTACAAATTATTACAACATTGTGTTCAAGACTGTATCCTCTCGGTCTCTGACGATGCTTTAAATACACATTGGTTCTCTAACCAAAAAACTTAGCTCATAAATCCTACCTAGCTCTTCTTGTGTTGGTCTAAATAAAAAGGTGATTTTTTTTTTTAAAAATTATTCCTCGTTGAACGGTTTTTAATTGTGCTTGGATGAAGCAGTGTCTGCTTTGTGGACTGCTTGCCCACCTGGTGTGGGTCTTGTCCGTGCCCTGTGTTGCGTGTCAGTGACTGCAGGTGGTATCTCATCTCCTCTGGGCTAGGTGCAAAGAGGGACACCTCTGTCTTGCAAAAACCACTTTCCCAGCTCCCAGCTTTGCAGGCAATGGAGGTGTGAGACCCACAAAACCAGGCTTGGGCCAGCTGAAATGGCCTCAGTTGTCTTTCCGCACCAAAGAGGAACTACTCAGTGTCTTCTCAATGATTTGCAGAGCTATTAACAGAACATGAGGTTCACCTCAGGTCAAGGGTTTGGAAGTCATAACTGCTGCATGGATGTGTGTCTACCTGCAGGTTAATCAAAGTAACTTTTTATCTCTAAGTTAGAGTTCCAAATGAAGGGATCAGTTTAGGCCCTCAGAATACATCCAGAACTGACTTCCTTTCTGGCCAGTGAATCAGCAAGTCAATCCAAGCCATCAGGCCCCACCACTGCTAACAAACCATCTGTCCATTCTGGCTGCCTGTGGGCAGTTAAGAGCTCAATCCCTGCAGGAAGGGAAAGGTGTTCCAGCAAGATTGTCTAGTCCATTTTTTCTGTCCCAAGTTAGAACTAACCAGATCTAAATCCTCCAGACTATTTGTGACCTCCTACTTATGATTGTCATCACTGTGCATGTAAAAAAAGGTCTTGATATCATTTGGCTGTCACCCTAAGAGGTTCCTGGAGAATGAAATTGCTGGTCACTCACAGTGTACTCAGATCTCCGGAAGAAGACAGACTTGTGCCCTGTTATGGTCATATGATTAGTTATTTTCACTGAGAAGTGTAACTTGTAGCAAAAAAACCCCAGGGAATGTTACAAATCAAAATAAACAGCATAAATTGCCTCCTCCTTCGAGATGTGTTTTTTGCTGTTCATAATCATTTTAAGGTTCTTCTTTGCCAGCAACTTTGCCTTTGCCAAAGCTACATTAACTTTATAGGAAATCTCGATTCCTATGCAAGAAACTCCAGCCCTTTTCCCCCCCACCACTCTACTGATTTCTAGCCCAGATTCCCAAAAATGTTTTACAGCTAATTACAGTTAGTATCAGTCATGGTCCCCACTTTGCCTGACCTGCACCTCTGCACAGCAGTGGAAGGGAAATGCATATCAATGGAAATGCAGATTTTGCAGCTCTGATCTCAGGCCACCAAAGCTTTTCAGTCTAAATTCTCCCAGGCTCTTTGGACAGACCATTCCTTCTCTGCTTTGTGGAGGGGAAGTTGCTCAGGAGAGTGATGTCTGGCTTCTCTTTAAGGCTGTGGTGACTGGCCACTTATTACAGCTGTGATTCCCAGCAGTCCTGGAAACAGCAACCACGAGTCCCACATGAAGCCACTCACACCGGTAACACCTCTGGAAATGCCCCACTGGGTATCCATTATCTCTAACAATTCTGAATATGGACTTGTGCAATATTTTCAAGCATGGACAAAAATCGACTTTACTCACAGCTGAATGCACACTTTAAAGGGAATCACGAGTCCTCTAAGCGAAGCATGCATCTATATTAAATTAAAAGAGCTTTGAATTCAAACATGCCACAGAGAACAGGAAAGGTAGTAGCCTCTCTCATTCCTGGGCAACCTGATGTAGTGGTGGCATCTCTGCCATGGCAGGGGGTTGGAATTAAGTGGTCTTTAAAGGTCCCTTCCAACCCAAACCATTCTATGATTCCTTGATTCCCTCCACATGGTCTGCACGCGTAGTGTCTGCAGGGAGCAGGCAGCAGCTGAGTGTTAAACTGCCCAAACTACTGGCAACTTCTGGGTCCAAGAACCACAAAATCACTTTGAAAACCAACTTCCCTTAACTTGATAATGAAAGAAGTACATGGGGGAACACCATGGCATCACAGTTAGGGAAATGTTAGAAATGTCAGTTTAACCAGACTTTCAGAACCGTATTTAAGAAAACGAAACAAAACAAAACAAAAAACCAACACAACAAAAACCAAACAATCAGTTTTAAATACATTGAGGAACTAAAGATAAAATATATTTATTGCAATCTCAGTGATCAAGCATTTTTCTTGAAGAAAGTCAATATGATTTATTGTGTAATACATGGCTGGAAAATGAAACTAAAGTCTATTTCTTTCCTAGAAATCTCTCTCTTACTCTTTCACTGTTCTTAGAACATCTGTAATAAGCCATGTGCTACCCACACACAGGATCCTGAGCTAAGCATAGAATTCCCTGGTTTCCACCTGTTTGAGTAGAACCACAGAGAGAGAGACAAAGATGATCCAAGACAAGGAACAGGCAGAGAGGGAACTCAGAGGCCTTCTACTGTCCCTGCTTCTGGCAGAACAGTTCCTTTGGAGGAGACGTGACCACTGATTTTATGGTCACTGTGGAACATGTGAGTGTCACCTCCTGGTGGCAGCAGAGATTGAGGTGGGTGGCAGTGTCTGCTGGCAGATGTCACTCTTGGCCGGCCAGTTCCATGTCACCCTGAGAAAGGCAATGAAAGTCAAGGTACCCACGTGTCTATCAAAGGCCTCACAAAATATAACAGGTGATCTATTAAGTGCCTCATCAGCCCATTACATGGTCAGGGGAGCCAAGGATGATTGAGAAGCATTGCTTTGATCTCACATACCTCTTAGAAAAAAGATCAAAGTCTGATTTTCAGCAGCTTTACAACCCACTGGCAAAATACTTGGTGGGTGAGATCTTTCTGAAGAAAAATTGGCAATGGGGTTCTTGCACCACTAGGGCTGAACACAGTTTTTGTTTTCCAGTATGATCTTATACCAACTGAAGTCACCTTGATCAAACTTTTACAGCACTTTCTTGACATTGAGAGCTCATGTTCCAGGCCTTGTTTCTGGTAGTGTAGTCAGGAAAAGTTTCTGGGAAGATAATGATGTGTGCAACTAATTTATGAGCTGCTTGTTACAGGTTTGCTTTAGCCTCTGAGTTGACATCTTTACCATTTTATTTGCAGGAGATTTTCTGTGGTTGCTGTGATTCATGTAGCCTGTAGCAACACTGCTCTTGCTTTCTACTGTGGCACAAATATTAAACTCCATTTCTCACGGATTTTCCCCTTCAAACACTGCAGAGTTCCCAAACTGTCCTTCTTCCTCAAGTTGATCATCTCATTTTCTATGTTTCATGTAATGCCACAGGAAAAATGTAATTAAAAAGGTGGCACTCCATGGGGCTTAGGCATGCTGTGACACTGCAGAGGGACTTCAGCAGTATTCAAGGTTTATGCTTTTCCACTGAGCAGCCTCTGACAGATCAAAAACACTTTCAATAAAACCAAATCTATGTACAAGAGCAATACAAAAAAAATTATTTTACTTCTTTCTCCACATGCTGGTTTGTTACAGTAGCTTTGATCATGGAAGTTATTTTACTGCAGTTGTTTAAAGCAAGAAGTATTAAACATTGGGTTTTTTTAAACAAGGAGAGAATATACAGAATTCCATAAACTTTGCAAAATGGGTGCCTTAAAAGATGTCAGGCTTTGTATCCGTGGATCTTTAAGAACCTGACATAACAAGGAATCAAGTGAGTTGAAACTTTGTCCTCTCAGGTGAGAGAGAAACTTTGTCCTCTCAGCTCTGTGATGATGTCCCAACATCCAGTGTCTCTGCAGACACCTCTTGTGTGGTGTTTGTCCCATTAGATCGACAGCTTTCCTTATCACCCAGCCCTTTCCTGGAACTACCCTGAAAGTCACAGCTTTCAGTGAATGGTATAAATGCTGCATTTCACTGAAATCACCCCAGAAGAGCATTAGTTTGAAGAATCACAGAGTGAATCCTAGAGTGGTTTGGGTTAGAAGGGACCCTAAAGACTACCTAGTTCCAACACCCTGCCATAGGCAGGGAACTCTGATAGACAAGATGCAAAGAGTCAAGAATGGATTCAATTCTTTCCTAGTTTATTTGGCCCTTCTAAGGAAAAGCCACATGATACTTTAAGTGTAGGTGCTTTTTGTCAAGATCTTTCTGCTTTTTGAAGATTCCTTCCTTCCGACAATATGCTTTCCATATTTTCATATCTCAAGTTGTGTGATTTTGGAAAACAATTATTCTGAAAGAAATTGTTTCGGAGCAATGGACTTGAAAGCAAAGTCTTTTGTCCTAACATGTATGAAGAAAATCATTAATTTTCTGAATCATTGGCTATTCTAGAAATATCAAAGAATAGTTTAAAGTCCTGAATGGGGCAGTCCAGGAAGTGACAGCACATCATCCCGAGGTAATGATGAGTGGCAGGTGGTGCAATAGGTTGCACTGCTAATCTTTCACCACAGCCATGCCAAGTTAAAGCCTAACTTAGTGGAAGTTTTATGTAAATTCTTCAGTTTCCGACCACAGCAGCCCTGAGCAGCAGAGCGCTCACTGCTGACCGAGGTTAGCAATCCTGGCTGCAGCAATGTCAAACACTTGAGCAGCAGGGCTGGTAGGGATTTGTTGTGGTAGCATTTTGAGAAGAGTTTCCCAGCTCCTGAGATGAAGTGTATCCATATGTTCAGTGCTCAATTCTGAAATTAACCAAATTGACAAGGTATTTATTCTTATTACCCAGCGAGATGTATTTATGTTCATTTTTCTGTGGGCTCTCATGGCAGTTCATAGCTGCCATCTGGGTCAGATTTTGAAAGTCTAGAGAGCAAGTGAAGTAGTTGTCTTTTCCAGAAATCATTGTCCTGTTGAAGTATAAGAATGAAGATTGGAAGTTAGGAAGCAGAGTGTCTGCAGGATCCAAATCAAAATATATTTGTACAAGGAAGAAGCAAGGTCACACATGAGGTGTGTGAAAGCCTAAAATTTAAACTGAGTCTCACTCCAACTTCTTGGGGGCTTCATTTTGCAATATCTGAGTTTTATGGTAGAAAATGCCACTTCAGATGTCTTGGGACATCTGAAAGTTGTTTATCCCAAACTCTCTCCAATTTGTGTCCTCTTGGTAGCCTAAGGAATGTGATGCTCATCAGAAATGTGTGTAGAAAGGTTCTTTCATTTAACTACAAGTTCAAGAAATAAAAGAGCTTATAGTTTATGTCTAGGTTTCATATAGCAACAAAATGTCTCATCTCATTTGTAGATACTGGTGTAGATGCTGAGATTGATGTAGGCTCTGGATGGAGATGCTGATGAGCTGCAAAGGAAGAGAACGTAAATTCAAACATGGGGAACAATGCCCTTACAGAAGACAGTAATTTCAACTACTTTCATTCTATGATTCAGTTATCCATGCTGTCATCTAACAGAGTATCGTGGAAATCTTTGTAAAATAAGCCAACATACAAATCAGGGAGGATAAATATTAACTGTAGCTCAGGGTTTATATTGCAATAGGAATATCAGCTCTAAGGGTCGTTTGTGGTGCTGTAAGCTCAGTTAACTAACACCCATCCAATAAATCAGCATTATTCTGAAGAGGTTGTGCTATGCTTTGCCAAACTATCCTGAAGGATGTGAGCTAAAAAAGAAATCTCTAACTGAACTGGAGAGGCAGATCTGCTTTGCATACATCACAATTTTTTGCTCCACAGCTCTGACACACTGCACTGTGAAATATTCCAGCTGTGCTGCAGGAAAGACTAAAGTTCCTTGTCTTGCTAGATATGTCTTAATGTAGATTTCTGCTGTCAGTGAATAAGCAGAAAAACACAATAATGGGCTGTGAAAAGCCAGTTTTCTATAGAAGGCACTACGAAAAACCTGCATGAATTAAATTTTCATTGATGAAAATGGAAGTGCCTAAGTAGAAAATTCTCGAAACCCCCCATCAATCCATTGTTGTCTTATCACCTTCGTCTTCTTTTTGGATCTTTTCCAAGCAGGTGTTTTCAAGGAGGAGACACATGCCCCAAAAAAGCCTTGCCACATGAAAGCCTTACCCCTGTGTAGGTTTGGTATTACACCAGACACTTTCTAACAGAGGAATTTCACACGGCTCATGTCCCCCTGTTCACATGAGGGTCCCATCACTGTGTGCTGGTATCTTGTCAGTCCTGACACAAACACCTGCAAGGCTGGCCTGTGGACTACGTGATAACATCACACCTTTCTCAGGAGGCTGTTGGGTATGAAGGACCAGGACAGCTGTCATAGAAGTACAGGTTCATAGATATCCTGGGTTGGAAAGCACCCATAAGGATCATTGAAGCCCAACTCAGGCCTGGCACAGGATGGCCCCAGGAATCCCACCATGTCCCTGAGAGCATTGTCCAAACGTTCCTGGAGCTCTGGCAGCCTTGGGGCTGTGCCCACTGCCCTGGGGAGCCTGGTCAGTGCCCACCACCCTCTGAAGGAAGAACCTTTTCCTAATGTCTGCCCTAACCCTGCCCTGACACAGCTCCAGCCATTCCCATAGGTCCTGTCACTGGTCACCACAGAGAAGAGATCAGTGCCTGCCCCTCCTCTTCCCTCCACAAGGAAGCTGTAGGGTGCTATAAGTGGCCTCAGTCATTCCTGAGATGGCTTCTCCTCCAGACCCTTCACCCTCTTTGGAGACTGCTTTGGACACCTTCCAAGAACTTCATATCCTTCATCATCAGACTGGGACTGACGGCTGAGTTCCCCAACACAAAGTGCTAACTGCAAGGTTTGCATTCAGATCTGCCTTTGGCTCACAAATTCTTTTTTTNTTTTTTTTTTTTTTTTTTTTTTTTTTTTTTTTAACAGATTCACCAAGAGGATAAAGGGTGAAGACTACTACCCTTGTGGCTTTGCTATGGATGGGAAGAGGGGTGGGACTGTCCTCCTGCCAGCACTGTCAATGTGTACTGGTGTTAGCTAATTATGAACTTGCACCTTGAGCCTTCTGACTTGGTTGAACTCCATATCCAGCCTGCTGACTGGTCTGAGTCTCACTCTGAGGTGAAGGCCTCCCCCACGCCATTGAAGAATTGAACAACTGGTGCCACGGGGCTGAACATCTCCTGTTGAGGCGCTCTGGACACTTCCTGCAGTATTCCTAAGACAGTGTGTCCTGGTTATCGTAGCCAGGATCAGTTTGTCACTGTGTGGGTGTGTATTCTAAACCCTCTATGTCATTTTTCTCATGAACTGCTCACAATGGACCATTGGCAGCAGCTCCCCAGGGCACACCTGACCCCTCAGGGTACAAGATGGGTGTTTAGGAACCGTGGGATAAGGAAATTTTCCTGTCTTCACACCTCTGACTCAGGTGTGAGAACTCCCCTCCGGGGAGCCACCAACACCTTCACACCCACCTGAGGGGTCATGTCTGCTCAGGGGCCAGCAGGGATGCCAAAAATATGCCATGATTGACCTCCCAGAGTAAATCACCCCTTGTGAAACTCCCCACCCTGGGGGAGGGGCTAGGTGCTCCCATCTGAGCCCAAGCAGAGATAAGCTTGGGGTTTTGGGACTGGGGTCTGTTGTCAGATCCAGAGGAGGAGCAACGCCTCAACCAGACTGAGACTGCCACCGGACTGCAACCATCATTTTCACCATCAGGTTTCTTCCTTTCTTCCTACTTTGAACTCAGGAGGTCCATGTGGTGTTCAGCACAGGGTTGGTGAGCTCCATCCTGCTCATGCCCCGCTGTGCTGGGCTGCACATCTGTTTTTGTGGGTCAAACGGATTTTCCTTCTGTATCAGTGTAATTTGTGACCTTTTATTAAATTGTTATTCTGACTTGCAATCCCATTCTGAGTTGGACTCATTTCTCCTCATTTGACTCTAAACCAGCACACAGTGGTAAACTGGAGTGGGGGTCCTGCAAGGCTGGCATGGCACTGGTGCTTCAGCAGCTCCCAGGGCAGCACACGAAGCCCCAGCACACGCTGAGTTTGTGTGGCTGAACCGACGTGCGAGGCCGAGGCTGTAAATCCTTTGTATCTGCCCTACCTCCTAAATAAACACAATAACTTGGATACAATTCCTCAGTCTCCTCACATGCCTAACTCCCAATGACTTCAATGAGTGTTTCTGCCAGAGACAGAGCTGCAGAATTACTCATAACAACTGGCATGACTTAACTTGTTCCTTCTTATGACTCTATGGTTTACTTACATGTCAAATTGCATTTTCTGGATAAGCAGAATGGATATAATAACCCTCCTTCCTCAAGTAGGTCAGAGTTTTCATCTGTTCTGCAGGGCAAATTACTGGAAAATGTGAACATTTCATGTATTGTCTTCTCCATATTTTGGGTACTGTCATGTAGAGTCTATTAGATATCTACAGGTAACTAAAGAGTACACGTTAAGCTTCTGCTTTCTCTTGTAAAATCACATGAAATATTACATCTAGCTGAGAGCAATTCCTTCAAGATCTACAGTAATAGCTGCCACTGTGCACAATATGAGCAATTTAAAATTTCAACTCAACAGCATTTAAAGCAGAAAAGAGAGAATTTTGTGTGTCTTGATTATAAGTGCCAAAAACAAAGGAGGAAAGTGAGCCATGACATTCCTACACTGATCCTATATAAAACTGATCAAGCCCACGTTAAATAGAGGTTTGAAGGCACTGGCTCTCAAGTGTTGAATAACTAGATTCCAGTTTGATAGTTATTTCAATTCTATAATTTTTAAATCTGAAAACCAGTCCATATCATCTTTAAAAAATGCATTTTCATGTAGTATCTGTGCATTCCATATTATGTCTATTTGAGCATATAAACCTCTTTTATAATTCTTTCAGGCCTTGCAGAATCCAAAAGCAAGCAGCCCTTTCTTGCTTGAGGGCTGTTTGTTTTTTTATTAGTTTGTTTTTGAAACTCTGCATTTCAGGTAGGAATCTGCTGTTCTCCTGGGAGTGAGGCTTCATACCTGGCTTCTGAAATCACCTCTCAGGGCAGTCTGCCACCAGTTCCATGTGCCAGAGCCTGAACCCAACATCCAGCCCTTCAGCTGATTGTGGTTGCCTTTAGTTTGCATTCTTTACATTTTCAGATGTATGTTTTCATCATATGATAGGTGCTGTTTAATCCTTTGGACAAAATCTGTCCTTTCTACATTTTTCTGCTTCCTCTGAAAAACACAAGGCTCAATGAATGTAAAACATTGTGAAGGTGTTGTGAGAGACTGGATTTGTATCTCACTGGACTAATTACTGGGTTGAATCAACCAACTTGTGAGTGCCCTTGAGAGTAAGAGCATTTAAAGACAGGTACAGCTCCCAATATCTTATTTTTGTGGCTAAATAGGTAGAAGGTATCATTAGCATGACTTGAGCAAACTGATAAGTAATCTGCCATGCTAATGAAACATCAAAATAAAGCCCAAACCAAGTGGCTTGAACCTGCATTTCTAAGCTAGGAAAATCCCATCTATTTAATGGATTGCAAATCCTGTACTGCATCCTATCAGGCTAAGAAATGTGAATATGTAATAAACAAAATCATGCATTTTTCCTCCCTACACTAGAATCATAGAAAGGTTTGGGTTGGAAGGGACCTTAAAGACCATCTTTTTTCACCCTCTGCCATGGGCAGGGACAACTCCCACCAGCCCAGGTTGCTCCAAGCCCCATCCAACCTGGTCTTGGACACTTCCAGGGAATGCAGCAGTCACAACTTCTCTGCCCAATCTGTGCCAGGGCCTGCCCACCCTCACAGAGAATAACTTCTTCCTAATATCTCATCTGTCACTAGGAAGAAATTCTTCCTAACATCCCTGTCAATTTGACTCCATTCCCCCTTATCCTGTCACTCCAGGCCCTTGTAAACAGTCTCTTTCCACCTTTCTCGTTGGCTCCTTCAGGTACTGGAAGGCTGTAATTAGGTCACCCCAAAGCTTTCTCTTCTCCAGGCTGAACAACCCCATTCCCTCAGCCTTTCCTCAAAGCTGAGGGTCTCCACCCCTCTAGTCACCTTGTTGCCTCCTCTGGTTTTGCTCCAACATGTCCATGTCCTTCTTGTGCTGAGGACCCCAGAAGTGGACGCAGCATCGATGGTGGAGTCTCACCAGAGCGGAGCAGAGGGAAAAAATGAATTGGGACCAAGTGTAATACTCAAAACAAATGGGTTATTGCTTATTTTCAACCTTAAAATTTTAGGGATTTCACAAAAAAATCTTTAATTAGAAATAAAGGGGTTTCAATACCTCCTAGATAATAACTGCCTCTGGACTCGAGAATCTAGGCACAGTATAAATATGTGTTCATTCAACAGTCATGCCTCTGAAAGGTGTTTTGCAATGTAGCACCCAAGGCACCACCTTTTGGTGCTTTGTGCACTGCACTCATCCTTGGCAGCAGATGTGGGGCACTTTGTTGGCAGAATTAGGCTGGTAGGAGACATAAACCTATTAGGGAACTGAGCCTAACTCTATGTGTGTGTTTACAAAGAGCACAAAATCATCTGCTCTCCTCCCAGTCCTCCCTGCATCAATCTGATTGCACATTGGGGAAATTCCTTCCCAGGGCGTTATTCTCCACAGGCATGAGCAGTGCTGCTCCCTGACATCCAAGGTCTGAGCAATTTGGTGAGCAGATATGACAAGATTCCGGGATATGTTCAAATAAGTCTTGTTTAGTGCAGGGAAGATATGCAAATTCTCTGTGTGTCAGATGGGATATCGTGTTTCCTTTGTGGAAGAAACAAACTCTTTTCCAGCACTGATAAATTTGTTAGGGTGATCTATGAACAAAGAGCAGAAGGCACCCAGAATTCCTTACTCATAAGACTGAGGGGTTCTTTTGTTCGGGGGTTTTGTTTTCTTTTCCTTTTCCCTTCCTAGTGAGGTGTGTAAGAGAAAAAGTGAAATACTCTTGCTGTTCTTCTGTGCTCTGCTCTTGCGAGACCCCACCTAGAACACTGTGTCAGCTCTGGGGTCCTCAGCATAGGAAGGACATGGACATGTTGGAGAGGCCCAGGGGAGGCTACAAAGATGATTACAAGGATGGAACACCTTTGCTATGGGGAAAGGTTGAGAGAATCAGGATTGTTCAGCCTGGAAAAGAGAAGGCTATGCAGAGAACTTAACAACCCTTCCAGTACCTAAAGAGGCTACAAATGAGCTGGAGAGGGACTTTGGACAGGGGCCTGGAGGGACAGGACAAGGAGGAATGGCTTCAAACTGCAAAGAGTGTATGTTTAGATTAGATATTAGGAAAAATTTCTTTACTTTGAGTGAGCTGAGGCCCTGGCACAGGCTGCCCAGAGAAGCTGTGGCTGCTGCATCCCTGGAAGTGTCCAAGGCCAGGTTGGACAGGGTTTGGAGGAACCCGTGGAAAGTGTCCCTGCCCATGGCAGGTGTTTGGAACGAGATGAGCTTTAAGGTAAGTTCCTACCCAAACCTGTCTATGATTCTTTTGGATAAAACCATCATTTATTTGTCAAACATACCTCACAGTTTCCTTTAAACATCCAGATCTTCTAGTTACAAAACACTGTCCAAGTGTAATTTAGCCCGGGGAAAGGTCAGGGTTGCGCTGGGTTGTTCCAACCTGTCTCTGTTTCGCTGCTGATCTGAACTTGAAGCTCCTGGACCTCACTCCGCCCACACCTCCCTTTCTTCCTTCCCAGTGTATCAGGGCATGAAGTCTGGGGCTCTGATGATACCATTCCATGCGGAGAAGGGCAGCACATCCTCGGCAGGCCATTGGTATGCTGAATGAACCATGGTGGACTGGGGAGGAGCTTGGTTCATCCTGCATGGAGGTCAAAAAACACCTGGCACAAGAGTGCTGTGAGGGATTCATTAGCAAACTCAGTGAATCCCTGACTATTGTTTTTTGAATTATTTTATATAAGCCATACATAAAAAGATGGTGAAAAAGCTCATGCACAGCTTTTGCGAAGGGAAAGGTTGGGGCTGGGCTTGTACTGTCCTCACAGAGAACTTCTCATCACACCCTTCCAGTTCCTGAGTGGAACTTCCAGGAGGGATGGGGTAAGACTGTTTGTCAGAGCACGTAGTGACAGAACAAGGGGGAACAGCTTAAAATTGAAAGAGAGTATGTTTAGGTTAGACATTAGGCAAAAATTCATTCCTATGAAAGTGGTGAGGCCCTGGCACAGGTTGGGCAGAGAAGCTGTGGCTGCCCCATCCCTGGGAGTGTCCAAGGTTGGAGCAACCTGGGCTGGTGGGAGGTGTCCCTGCCCATGGCAGGAGGTGAAAAAAGATGGTATTTCAGGTTCCTTCCAACCTAAACCATTCTGTGGTTCTGTGATCCCAGGGNCTGTGTCAGGCCTGCCGTGCCACAGCTTTGCCTCTGCAGTGGCTTCGGCATGGCGAGCGGGATGTCCTGTTCCACCGCTGGGTTTATTGCTTTTTCTTTTGCTGGAGAAAAGGAGGCTCGGGGGGGGGGCTTCTTGCCCTCTGCAACTCCCTAGGAAGAGAGTGTACCCAGGTGGAGATCGGGCTCTGCTCCCAGGGAACAAGCGACAGCAACAAGCACCGTCTGATCGTGACTCCGCCACCCCCGTGGGCAGCGCCGTGAAGGGCTCGGCAGCTNTAAACCATTCTGTGGTTCTGTGATCCCAGGGGAGCAACTTGCCACCAGAGTTCCCACCACCATCCCACGCACTTCCCACACCTCTCAGTTTTTCCTCAGTGCTTACCCCTTCCTGCAGCAGCTTTCCTGATGGGGACAAGGGCTGGTGACACCGATGGGAGTGCTGGGGGGGGTTCATCCCACCGGAGTGGGGGTTCTGTGGCCGCCCAGGCTGTTCCTGAGCTGGCTTTGGCTGAGGCAGAGTTAAATTTCTTCCCAGGGGCGAGTGTGCTTTGGAGAGCCCTCAAGGGCGGCTCGGCAAAGGGGAGTGGAGGCCGGGGGTCTGTGAGGGATGGGGGGAGCCGGTGTGAGGGCAAGGGGAGCCCGTCTGGGGGGACTGGGAGAGTCCCTGAGGGGATTGGGGGCAATTGGAGCCGGTCTGTGGGAACTGGGAGAGCCGCTGAGAGACTAAGGGACCGTGGCAGCCGCTCTGAGGGACCCGGGGGGAGACGCTGAGGGACCAAAGGACAGTGTCTGCCTCCCCGAGGGACACAGGGAGAGCCACTGAGGGACCGCGTCAGCCTCCCTGAGGGACACGGGGAAAGCGACTGAGGGACCATAACCCCCACCCTGAGGGCCGCCCCCGCCCCGAGGACCGCAGGAGGCCGCTCT
>VXAU01005048.1:216299-252364 GCA_013399695.1 Formicarius rufipectus | reverse complement strand
TTTTTTTTTTTTTTTTGCAAAATCTTTGAATAACCGTCTTGAAAAGTATGAACACAAATGGCTAATATTTAACAGCTGGAAAAATGCCCAGAGCTGTGCAGCTGCTGTTCATCTCCTGCTGGAATGGAGACTATTGACTCTTCCTAAACTCTTGGATTTTGGGAGTTGATTTTAGTAGATGTTAAAAATAGTCTTTTGGCTTTGGTTAGAAGTGAGGAGCAGCAGTGTAATACCTGAGGAGTTTGCTGAAAGAAATGCCTTTCTGTTCAAGGGGACACATACAAGGTGCAGATCTTTTCCACAATAAATTAGGAATAAATCCATGACTTAATGCATCTGCCTCTGCAAAGGAGCCTGAAGTAACAGCAGCCTTATGTAAACCATGCTTGCATTCTCCTGTTAGAATTTTATATGTGTATTTTGGTTAGGTGTCTCAGTGTGCTGTGGCTGGGTGCTGCAGCAGTGTCAAAGGCTGCACAGCTCTTCAGTTTGCTGTGAGGTGTGCCACAGAGGAGCCTGCATTTGATACTCAGAGTACTTGTTGTAATCTGTGATCCTCCCCTGGGGCTTGGACCTTTTGCCATCTAATGTGTGATGGTCAGTGAGGCTGGAAACTTGAGCTCTGAAAACTCTCGGTGACTCTCTGCTGTTCCCTGCTGTGAGGAGAGCTTGCTCGAGCAGCTTTGAAAGTGCCAACTCACTTTCCCTTCTCTGGGATGGATCTTCATGTTGACTGAGGTGCAGACACAGAGGAGGAATCAAAGTGCATTTGTTTCATGGCATTTTACCCTCAGATTAGCCTTAGATGGTAACAGTAGAAGGTTATGTATTCAGGGGAAATTGCTGTGTTTTATGGAGAAAATACAAGATGCTCTGATTATCTGATTATTTTCCATCTGTTTTTAGATTACAGAATCACGGAATGGGTTGAAAGGGGCCTTAAAGAACATCTTGTTCCTTCCCCCTGCCATGGGCAGGGACACCTCCCACCAGCCCAGTTTGCTCCAAGCCTCATCCACCCTCGCCTTGGACACTTCCAGGGATGGGGCAGCCACAGCTTCTCTGCCCACCCTCACAGGGAAGGATTTCTTCCTAATATCAAATCTAAACCTGCCCTCCTTCATCTTAAGACCATTCCTCCTTGTCCAAAATCCCTCTCCAGCTTTCCTGGAGTTCCTTTAGGCACTGGAAAGAGCTCTAAGGTCTCCCCAAAGCCTTTTTTCTCCAGGAGGAACAGAATGATGGCCTTAAAATAGCGCTAACAGTGAGTGCTTTGTATAGGTGGCAACATTTTAAAATCCAGAATGCAATTTATATAAAAAGTAACGCATTTTGCATTGAAGCTGATCCCAGTTAAAACTAATCCATCCTTTATCAAATTCATTATCAGCTAAACATGATTTATGTTGAGTGTTTCTTCCCAGTGTTACATTATTTACTTTTTGATTTTGTGACAAGGTTGGTCTTATGGTCATCTTTTTCTAAAAAGGAATTTCCATAGAAAAAGAAGTTTGATGAACTTAGCTTTCTTATTGGAGTTTATATTAGTAAATCAGAATTTAAGGCACAGTGAAAAAGGAATACTTACAGGAAAAATGGTGTAACTGGTTCATAAACTGGCTGAGTCACACAGTTTCGTTTTCATTCTGTTTCTGCGAGTGTACATTAGAATAGAAAAAAAACCCAAACAACTTCTTTAACTTAATCCCACATCAATTTCTACTTCACAGAAGCTTTCTCAGATGAATTGCAAAGGAGTTGGCAAACCTGTAATCCTGGCGGTAAAACCACTTCCATCGTGTCATGCATTTCAGCTGAAGTGTTCTTCCTGCTAATTATTAACTGTCTTTATTTCCCCCCTCCCCCAGATCTGTAAGAGAATACCTGCAGTCCATCATGTTTTCCAAGCTCAGCCACCCCCAGAGCATTGCTGTTCTCTCTCGGGGTCTCCACGCTTCGCTGAGTTCTGCTGCCTCAGTTGCCACCAAAAAAACTGTTCAAGGGCCCGTCTCCTCTGAGCTCATCTATGAACGTGAGGCTAAATATGGGGCCCACAACTATCACCCACTGCCTGTTGCTCTGGAAAGAGGGAAAGGTATTTTATTTAGCTTTCCCTGGCTTTTGGATGGGATGTGTCTGTGGGTGGGATGGGATCAGTTTCTGAACCTTTACTGGTTATGTTTTTTGTTTGTGGTTTTGGTTTTTTTTTTTGGGGGGGGGGATTGAGATAATTGATGGAATAAAGACAGCTTATTGTTGATAAAACTGTGCTGTCTCTGAAATGATTTATCTAAATAAAAGTCAGAGTTGTGATAATCTTTGGAATAACTGAGCAAGAAAATTGTCAAGCAACTTTGTTTCCTGGTTGCCTCGTTTGGGGAGGTTTAATGTTAACGTGAACATGTAAAGGTGCATTGGAACCCTATTTAAGTTCTCGTGTGCTGTTCCTGTACTGTTGCTTAATTTAAATTTGCTCTGGTCTTTAATTATGTTTAAAGGTTTTTTTTTTTTTTGTCCTATGAATTTATATTAAATTGTTATTAGCATAGTGATCCAATAGTTTCTCTTTACACATTTTGACAGCTCTGAGCTTTCAGCCTCTTAAGTTTCAGATTACGTGAGTTCTCTTGATTTTGTCCTTTCTTTTATGACCTCCAGTTAATTCTCTTACAAAAGTTTTCTTCTGTATCAATCTTTTAGGGCCCAAAACAGAGACTTGGAGGGGAAGTAATAGTCTGATATTACTTAGTAACTGCATGGAAAGGCAGCTTTTTATTGGAAGTGCTTTTTTTCTTCTTTCATTATTTATACTGAACTAGTTTGTTGCTCGTGATCTCGTTGCCAGCTGATTATTAGAGACTCTGAGGGATGCCCTCAGGGAAAGGGAAAATATTATTAATTTATGCCATTTAGTGTTATTTCATCTTTCATTTGCGTATTGACCATATGTTTATTTCCCCAGGTGTTTATGTGTGGGATGTTGAGGGCAGAAAGTATTTTGACTTTCTGAGTGCTTACAGTGCAGTTAATCAAGGCCACTGTCACCCCAAGATCGTGGATGCTCTGAAAGCTCAGTCTGAAAAACTGACCCTGACATCCAGGGCCTTCTACAACGATGTGCTTGGGGAATATGAGGAGCTCATCACCAAAATGTTCAATTACAACAAAGTTCTTCCAATGAACACAGGTAAAGGAATGATTATATTTCCATTGACTTTCCTGCCTGTGGGGTTCAGCACTTGTGTAACATTCTGTACTGCATTGCTGGCCTATCTCATGGACAAGAGTGATAATGGTGCCTCTTTCTGTTCCAGGAGTGGAAGCTGGAGAAACTGCCTGCAAACTGGCTCGAAAATGGGCATATACTGTGAAAGGAATTCCAAAATACAAAGCTAAGATTATTTTTGCAGGTATGTTAAACGTTAAAAGCTGATCATTTTCCTTAAAAGTCTGTGTTACGAATTGGGACATTGAGGAGGAAGAGATCAACTGGACTGTTGAGAGGCAGCCTGGAGTCACATGGAAAGTACATTCAGTCCTCCTCTGCTCTTTTAACCACTTGAAGCTTAGAATCTTTTTATTCTTATCTGTTTGTTTTTTGTATAACTATCTTGTGAATTCACTCCTCAAATTGCTGCCACACCTCTCATAGGTTGCACAGTAGGGTTGAGCCTGCTTTCCCTCTTCACCTACCAGTGGTTTTCTTCTGCATTCTTGAGGTCTTCCAGAAATTGCCATTAACCCAGTAAAGCCACATGGGAGTTTTGATCATATAATGAAAGGAAAAGGAGTGTTGCTAAATTGAATATTGGGTCCTGATTCCCTATTGAAATAGTTCCTCCCTTTACCTGTCTGCTCTGCTTGGCTCTGTTAACTCTGGTAACTTCAGGGAGAAGTTACCTGTTCCTGAAGAGACTGTTGTGGTTTTCTAAATAAAAAAAATACTTCCCCTTTTATAATTAAAAAAAATAAATCTTATATTTAGCGTTCTTTGGTCATAGATAAAGTATTTTTATCAATGCCAATGTTGTTCAACAATGCTGTATTTTAGTAAAATTTTCAGAATAAAACTTACTATGTAAATATTGATCTTTTTTTCCTGAGATTGCTACACACCATAGTAGGTCCATACCATAAGTGTCAGTAGGCAGCATTTATAAACTGCAATTCATAGTTGAATACTGATTTATGGTTTCTGGGATCACAGAGGTTAGGGTTTTTTTTAAAATTTGTTCTGGGGGTTCTTTGAACAAATACATTCCTCCTTCTCTCTCTCTCTCATATATCTATGTTATTTTGCTCTTCAGGCGATTAACTTTTAGTAACTGCTTTCTCATCTTGATAAATCAGATCTTCTCTCCATTTGGCAGAAAAAGCTCTGTTGGGTACCTAAGAAATGACTTTAAGCATCAGTTTAGAGAATTTGCTGTAGATTCTGTGCTGGCTAGTGAGGCACTGTGGAGACTGGAGCATCCAGGTGCAGACAGGCTGCCATCAGCAGGTACACTGCTCTGCTTCCTGGCAGAAATTATGTATCTGACTTATTTCAGTTTTTCAGACTACTAACAAAATGTAAGAAAATTATTTTGATTCCTTGCCAGGTCTTAGAGTAAAATTTTGGTTTTTTTGATGCAGCAACACAGCATATTTATGGCGTCAATACAAAATGCTGACAATTAGAAGAAGGAGGCTAATATGCTAATGTTAGATTACTCTTAAAATGCATTACCAAATGGAAAGTATGATGTCCTTTAAACTGCTCTGGTTCTTGGTCAGTTTTGTAACAATCCCCTTCTTCTTTTTCTTTTTCAGCTGGCAACTTCTGGGGCAGAACAATGTCTGCCATCTCCAGTTCTACTGACCCATCCAGCTATGATGGATTTGGGCCCTTCATGCCAGGTTTTGAACTGATCCCATACAATGACCTACCAGCTCTTGAGGTATTTGACAATTTTATCATTTTATAATGTCTCTTGGGTAAATAGCAAAGAAAATCAGAAGTTTATCCTTTGTAACATGTACTTTGACACTAATGTATATGTATCTAAATAGGCATCTAAGAAGTAGACGTTATAGTTGTATATAGGAAATGTGTGTAAATTCTGCTCTGGTTTTGATTTTCAGTTTTGCTTTAGGATGTAAAAGGAAAGCCACATGATCTGTTTCCTTTCCCATGTCACTAAGAAGTTCAAGGTACAAATGAAGAACAACAGATTAAACCATAATGGAATTTGGATTAGCAGCTTACATTCCAAATTCAGGATTTGATTTCTGAAACTAATACCTTTAACTACTTTCTCAGAAATGCTGTGCATTCTTCAACGACCAGATGACTGAAAGAAAGTGAGTTTAGATGAGACATTAGGGAGAAATTGCTCCCTGTGAGGGTGGGCAGGCCCTGGCACAGGTTGGGCAGAGAAGCTGTGGCTGCCCCATCCCTGGAAGTTTCCAAGGCCAGGTTGGACAGGGCCTGGAGCAAATTGGGGTAGTGGAAGGTGTCTCTGCCCATGGCAGGGAGTGGAACTGGATAGTCTTTGCGGTCCCTTCTGACCCAAACTATTCTGTGATTCTATGACTAGAACTCACACAGTTCCAAACAAGTATTTCCAGTTCCACAGCATCCTTAAAACTAGGCTTAGTTAAATGCTTAAAATGCTGGGTTGCTGTTTCTCTTAAGGTGCTGAAATGCCAATAATTCTGCATTTCTCTGAGTTTTCTGAGATTACTCCCATCAAGCTGTTGCAGAGGGTTGACCTTGATTAGTCTCAAATTTCCCACCTCATAATGTGGGTTTAGATATTAAAGGGTAGATTGGGCTTGGTGGCAGTCATGGGGTGCTGAACTTGGGACAAGAGAGTTCCTACCCAGATAGTCCTGAAGGGCTAAGAATGTTGGCACTTTTGTCATAGAATCATGGAATGGTTTGGGTTGAAAGGGTTCTTAAAGATCATCTTTTTTCAACCCATCACATGGGTGCATTGTCTCCATGAGTGAAAAGGGGTCTGCTTCATACAAGTGGGTGGGCTGTGGGGTTTGGAGGGATTATAGGACAGAGGTACCTGTCTCCTGGGAGTTTGGGTAGGGGAAACAAAGGTCTGTCAGTGTACTATAGTTGCAGTGTGTAAAAGCTTGCTCAGGTTTGACTCTCCATGGTGAAAGGCCTGTAAGTATTTAGTGGCTTCATTAGAGCTGAATTCGTTCTGTTTATGGGGCCATACTGAGAAAAGCTGTAGCAAATTCATGCTGGGAATGTCTTGTGGACTTCTACACCTTCTACACCTGATAGTGCAAGAATGTACCTGTGGACTTTGCTCTGAGGTAAAATTGTTCTGGAGTGGCTCCATTCTTTTTGGTTTGAGGGAAGAGTTGAGCAATTGTTTGTCTTGCACGGGGTGATGCAAAGCTGAGCCTATTTCTGAGGTAATTGATGAACTGATCCGATAATCTGTTTGTCTGGCTCTGCAATTTTGAAGGTTTGTACCTTCCCAAGCAAGCCCAGCAGCTGATTTTACAAGGCAGGTAGGGACACTGTGTTGGAACTAAGGTGGCACTCAGGGATAGCTGCCTGACACGAATGCCATTATCGTTCCGTGCGGAGTCACAGCGGGGCCAGAATTGGGTTCTGCTTCATGTATTTTCTAAATCTCACCTGAGTAAAAACTTTTTCTTTCTGTCTTTCCCATCCATGTGTCCATTCTTACAGCGGGCCCTTCAAGATCCCAACGTGGCAGCTTTCATGGTTGAACCCATTCAGGGGGAAGCAGGTGTGGTTGTTCCTGACAAGGGTTATCTCACCGGAGTGCGGGACCTCTGCACAAAGCACAACGTAAGCAACCCACTGGAACAACCTGGGTTTAAACATTGCTGTGTTTGCTGCTCTACCTCTGAAGGTCATCCTTCTTTGCAAGATACAGGGCTTCATATACTGTTTAATAATTCCCTTTTCTTTCAGTGGAGTGGGGCAGGGCTACTTCTTGTATTTCCTGGTAATACCTCACCAGGAAGCACTTCGTAGCAGTGCACATTTTTTCACTGTTTCTTGTCACTGTCACTGATTTAGGTTACTAATGAATATTCTTGAATTGCATTAGAATTTAATTTAAAATAAATTTCTTTCTCACATTGTAAGTTTCTTGGACCCAAAGCCAATTACTGCAGTAACTAATAATCACCATGGCTATCAAGGGTCTTTGTTGCTGGAGTGTGTAAGTGTCAAGAATTAGCAAAAAGTGGGTCACAGAGTGAAACCTTGAAGAAAATGGTCATCAGTGGTCTCTGTTCCAGTGGAATTCAGTCTTAATTTGCAAGTGCTACTCATAAGTCCTTAGATACCTTCAGAGGAAGGTATTGACACATTATTAATAAAGTTGTCTTCATTATTGTTGTGATACCTCGAAAAAAGAACTGTGTTGTTTGAATTGGGGTAGGAATGGAAATGAAACCCATTCTCTATTTTTTTTGTGTCTCTGAAGGTTCTGTTCATTGCTGATGAAGTACAGACTGGTTTAGCCAGAACAGGGAAAATGCTGGCTGTTGACCATGAAAATGTGAGACCTGATATTGTTCTTCTTGGAAAGGCCCTTTCTGGTGGCTTATATCCTGTGAGTAACAAAGAAAGATCAATACTCTGAAATAATACCAAATTATTCAAGCATTTGTCGAGTAGTGATTTTCGTGGTTGTTAAAACTGAAAACCCACCAGTTGGAAGAACAATAAATCTGATGTTTGTTGTACTTGGAAATTTTTTTTTACAAGATTAGCTATGATTTATGACCAGACAGTGCAGCCTGTGAGAGATACATAATAAAATAACGGAATGCCTAATACTACCTTTATAGCTGAGATGGCTGTTTTACTGTCAGGAAAATAAATGTCCAGTAGTCAGCTCTTCATTCTGGAATTTCTGATTAGTCTTCTGTACTCTCTCTGGAGACCAGTTTATCACAGTCTTGCTGTGATCAGTTTCTAGATGAATTCTGTAGAGGATTCCAAAATTATGAATGTATGTTAAAACACAAATTATAAAGCTGGTTTTTGGAACAACTGACATGGTTTCATTAGTTTAGTATGCCCACCTGACTGATTTTATCCTCCTGGAGCGCCTTAAATTCCTGCTGATGAGGCTGGAAGTTATAACATGCCTTGATCTATTTTGGCTGATTGAAGGTATTTCTGAGTTGTTAAACCAAGTATTGAAGCTTAAAATCTTGAAATAATATTGGGAGAAATGCCTCTTGGCTGTAGTTGGGAGTTACATGTTGCCACTATAGCTCCATGTATTTAAGGGATTAATTGTGGGATTGTCAGGTCTGCTCTCCTCTGTACAGACCAGGGAATGTAAACATAATTTATCACCACAGGTGAAAATTACCCCTTCCTGAGCCTTGAGGAAAAGTTTGCTTCAGAGATATTAAAGTTTACTGTTCTAAATGTATCTGTAAGTGAATTTGCTGACCTTCCCATTTTAGGTCTCAGCAGTCCTGTGTGATGATGAAATTATGCTGACCATCAAGCCTGGTGAACACGGATCTACATATGGAGGAAATCCATTAGCTTGCCGTGTGGCAATGGCAGCACTGGAGGTTTGTGTGTTATGGTAGAGGTTTGGAATCCAAAGGAGGAAGGGTGTCACACTGCCATGGCCTTTGCTTAAATAAATGATATTCATTATGCTGCAAGTAGCAATCTAGCTTTAAGTAAGAATGGGAAATTAGCAGTGGTTGTCTGTGTAGATCACAAAACAGATTCTAAAGTTTTTGTTGGAAATATGTCCTAATTCCCGTGTTCTTATGGTCTTAACGTTTATTTTGGCATCCAAGAGATTATCTAGGGGGAGTTTCAAGGCATTTCTGTAAATGTGGTCAAATTTCATAAAGACACTCTGAAAGTGGTTAATTTTACTATACCAGTAGAGGCTGCTACTCTGTGAGCTTCATAACATGTATGTGCTACTGGAGCTCAAATGTCGTGTCCAGGCTGTGTAATTTAATTATTCATTGACTGCCTAATTGGCTAGTGTGATGCAAGTTACTCAGAAGGCCTCATCATTACCCAATAAACAGACCTGGACAGATTGAGAGTCTTCAGAGGTTTACTCGTAAATATCTGCAAATTAATTTAAAATTAAAAAGCAGTTAATTTATAATAAAATTTCAACGAGATTATTGTTTCTTGTAAACACAAATGATACCAATCTGGGATATGCAGCCTTTGCAGTGACACTCTGGCTGCAACAGCTTTTGTGTCCCAGCAGTTGTAATGCCGTTAGTTGTCCCTTCCAGGATGGTACATACTATAAATGCAGTGCCCTTCAACTGACTGTAGATCTGTCTTCCCTTTAGGTCATTGAAGAGGAGAACTTGGCTAAAAATGCAGAAATAATGGGTAACATTCTAAGAAATGAGCTCATGAAGACACCATCCAATATTGTAACTGCTGTGAGAGGAAGGGGGCTGTTAAATGCCATTGTAATTCGGGAAACCAAAGGTGAGCAAATACCATCAACTGCACCTTCACAGCATGAGAAGATATCTTCCAGCTTAAATTGTGGGTAGGGGATGGCATATAGACATAATGTGTGGGTTCAGATCTTGGCTCTAGTACTGTAGTACCTACTGAAAATTTATTTAAGTGGCTGCGTGCTATTAAAAATAGGTGTTTTGAATTAAGTAAGGCTGAACAATTTTTTCTTTAATTATTTGAATTCTTTTTTTTTTATTTGGTGATGTTCAAACCTGATGGTGAATCTGCCCCCCAACAAATACCCTTTTGTCTCCTCTTTGGGAGAAAACTGGTATTTGGCAGATTACAGAAGGATTGCCTGAGGTTGGTTGTTTCCAGGGTAGTTAGAAGAGAACAATGAGTAGAAGAGGGTAGAAGGAAGAAAAAAGGTGATGACTAAGAACAAGTTACTAGGGATTGACACCTTGAGTTATATCAGAAAACTGAATATCAAGGAATAAAGTGCTTCCTGGAGGAAGGTGGTGTAATTTTCTGAGATGTGCACGTGACGCATTGAAATTCACGTTGCACAAACGTGACTTTGTCTGAAGTCCTGCCCAGATGTCCCTTTGCATAGCTCCCCTTTTTAAACACATCTCCCCATCTAGCCAAGCCCTGAGCTGTGAAGGAGCAGTACTCAGTGTGCTGGAGGCAAACCTGTGAGACAAGTTGCAGCTCTGCAGCAGTTTTTGCTCACTGCGGATCCCCGGGGAGCTACTCGTTTGAGAACACGCTCCATCCCCTCGCTGCCACGTGGCAAAGCCTTCACAGCCTGGCCCCACGTGCTGCAGGTGTGCCACTTCTCCTGCTGGGTAGTGGTGTGAAAGTCTCCTGTGTCTTTTTCTCTGCCCTGTCCCTGCAGACTACGACGCCTGGAAGGTGTGTTTGCGGCTCCGCGATAACGGGCTCCTGGCCAAGCCCACCCACGGGGACATCATCCGTCTGGCGCCACCACTGGTGATTAAGGAGGATGAAATCAGGGAGTCCATCGAAATCATTCACAAGACCATCCTATCTTTCTGAAAAACACGGGTTTTCCAGCCTGTCTGCTGACTGCTCCGAGGTGCTGGGCTGAAATATGTGCGATGAAGGCCTGCTGTTGAAGCAATCATCTCTCATTCCTTTTGTCTATGAGGACTTGACTCTTAAAATGTAGCTGTATCTTTAAATTATAAGGGCTTTATAAAGAAAATACAGAATGATTTTAAAGAGTTTCTAGTCTTGGAGTACTTGGAAATAAAGTGGTGAGGTGCTCTTCATCTAGTTGTGTCCTTACTGAACAGTTCAGTTAGAGTGTTCAAGGGAAGATATCTGTAGAAATCTGCTTAATTGTTGAAAGCCCTGGCCAAAGTTTAAATTGTCATTTATATGATGTGTTTTAGTAAGAGTTGTCTTGCACTCTCATATCACTGCAAAACTATTTGGCATTTTTGCCCCTCAACGAGATGTCTGTGGGATGGAAGCACTTGTCCTTATGGATGAATTCGTGTTGCTCATTTGTAGCTTGAAAAAATTTTCTAATGCTGAAGGTTTGACAAACTGGGTGTTATGCTGGTGAACTTGAGAAGCATCGAGCTGGGCTCTGTGTGTACAGTATTTTGATTGTATGACAGGAGATGCTGTTTTCAAGCCTGGCCTCAGTGTTTGGCTTTGCAATCTTGTAAAATAAATCTGAGCATATGGATCTGTTTTTACTGTTACAAAACTTTCTATACTCTGGATGTCTATATTAAAACATGCTTTGCATTAAAAAAAAAAATTCAATGTGCAACTAAGGTAGTGTATTCAAAAAGAGCAAAGTTCATAGAAACCTGGAGGTTTTAATATTTCTTAACTGAGCTGGTTTTAGCTGAGACTTAATCCTGATTAATCACTGTTAGTGCCAAATGTTCCCTTTGCTGAACATAGGGGTTAAATACAGTCACATGTTCATAATGGGAAGTGGTAAATAATCCCGTGGTATTTTAAAGGCAACTTAGTTCATGGAAGTGAACCAAGCTACTGCTTGGCTCACAGAGCCATTATCCTGCTTTGGTTTGGGTGAGACAGAATGATTAGTCATGTGTGGGTGAAGAAAAACTGATTTCCATTTGGAAAAGGCTCATTGTTGCAAGGGGTAATGTGTCACTGGGACTGTTATTCTTAGGAATAAGAAATGCAGAAGGGTGTTGCTGAGGAAGTTTGACATTTCTGAAAGCTGTGCTTATGTAATCTCTGTGGAAAGGAGGGAAATAAAGAAAGCACAGTGTAAACAGCATTTGCTGGAGTCCTTTCAGAGACCAAAAGGTAAACCCCCAAAATCCTTGGCAGCCCAAAAATTTACTCTTTTAGAGTTAATATGGTTGGCAAGGACACAGGACATGATCAGGCCTGTTCCTCTGCCCCAGATACAGCTCTGTCAGTGTTTGCCTGATTGCCGGAAAGGGCTGGAAGGCAGAGCACTCCAGTGTGTGTGTGTTAGTGCTTCCTTGTCTTTACTAGCAGCAAGTCTCCTACCACATCTGTCTCTCTTGCTGCCTATTACAGTGTCCCTAAGGCCACAGAGAAAGGGTTATTCTCCTTCTATGCAACAGCCTTTTACATACTTCAAGTTTGTTACTCTTCTTGTTTCGGTCCTTGCTCCTTCTCTGGTTAAAATTCTGATTATTTCCAGAGAGACAGTGTTTTCCCTTGCTGTGCTCCTGCTGCAAGTCTCTACTCTGCCATGCCCTCAAAACTGCTGGGTAGAGCCAGACTAGTTCATGTGGCTTGGATGCCCTACTGTAGTTCATGCCCCAGTATTGTGGGTTTTATTTTCCTTGTGCAAACTGCTTTGAAGAACAGCTTTGAAGCTGTTCCCCCCACTTTTTATTTGTGTATCAGGCAAGAATTATATGCATGTAAAATTCTGTGATTTGCTCTACTGACTTGCAACCTCCAAGAGCATTTCTCTGGCTGCTGGTGATCAATTTGAGCTCTGATCTTGTCCAGCCTATTTTCTGGTTTCAGATGTACCAGGCCAAGACTTCAGAACATGAGAAATTTTTCTCCAGCAGGCCATTGCTGGACCTCTGGGCTTTTTATTCATCTTACAGTTGCTTCACTAGTCCAATTTTTTTGCAAGCTTATGAAAATCAAGGTGTGTAAAGGCTTTCTGAAGACAAGTCAGAAACTGTCATCCTAAATTGCCCTTATTTAATGATGGGGTAATTGAGTTTTCTGTTTTAACCTGAGAATTTTCTGACCCTCTCAACTAAGCAAGGACCAGGGTGTGTGACTGCAGACAGAACTGGAGCAGACAGGGTTTTGATTGGTTTAATGACAGTTCAATTGCAGAACAAGTACAGAATTATATGTATTATTTCAGAAGTGAAGACAGGTACCCAGGACTTCTCCTTCCAGACATTGAGCCTGTCACCAGTTAACCTTTGCTTCAAAACCAGTAAACACCAAGTTGGCAATTGTCTGTGAGGTAACAGGAAGAGCTGGGATGGCCAAAGGGAATGTCAAAGCTCCTCTTCTTGTGTGTAAAGTGACAAAATAACAGGCTATCAAAAAGATCATCTGCCTTCGGAACGTTGTGTCTGTTTTGAGAAAGGGGGGAGGGAAAAGAAGGATTTGCTTTATCATGGAAAGTGTTTTCTGGCAATCCTAAACTGGGATTTGGCTCGTTGACAGTGACACCGCTCAAACCTCTCAAACTCCAACACAGCCGCTTGTTTAACTAATGTGCTTGTAAATCTGTCTGTGCTTTTGTTGTCTGGGATCTTAATTAGCCTCAGAAATTTTCTTCGGGGCTTTCATTACCAAAAAAATGTAGACAACTGAAGTGCCCTCGCCCCCTGAGTGCCAAAACCTCAGTGCTTTGGGGTTTGTGCTTGTTCCACTGATTGCTCAAGCGCAGGTAGCTCAGCCAAAGGCAGGTCCTGAGCAAAGCCAAACTGAATGTCAGTTACAAATTAGTGTCGTGTACACACTGAAATGTGCAAAGAAAACATAGAAGACATTCCATGAAGTATTATGAGCTTGGTTTCTGCATGATGGCTTTATAAGAGGTGAAGAAGTGCTAAATGCAAGCTCTGAGAATGCCCTTTCTGTGCCTTTCTAGTGCATTTTTTAAAGTTTGTATTAGCTAGAGTTCAGAGTGTAAAAATGGCATTGCTTTTTGCTGCTGCAATTGAAATTTCTTTTTTAACTGGCATTTCAAAGAGCTCTGTGTTGCCCATCCAGAGGGCTTGGGTTTCTTTAGCAAGAGCTACAGAGCAGTAAAACTTTCTAAAGGTAGGAATATGTGTCTCCAAAATGTTCCTTGAAGCACTTGGCTGTAAAGGCTTAACCTGCCTCCATCATCTCGCCTGCCCATATTTTTGTGGAGTAGCTTCTGATGTTTCTTTCCATCAGGTGTATGAAATGCCTTTCTAAATCAACAGTGACTCTGCCTTCAGTGCTGTGCAAACACACGGGGTAATCCAGGCAGCCCAGAGCCAAACCAGCATTCCTGGGGCACCCAGGGCAGCCCTTGGCTTCACTGGGAGCTTTGTTTGTGGAAATAATGCCCGGTTGTGTTGGCACCTGTGCACCTTGGCACGGGAAGCACGTGTGGGCTTTGGCATGAAATCCTGCAATATGTATACTGGCATAAAAAGGAAGAATTACACTGTATGTGGGCAAATGTAAACCAAGATTCAAAGGCACCGAGTGAACCACTGAGAGGTGAGAACCACACAGTGAGCCAGGGGAGAGGGGAAAACACACAATGCAGGGTTTCCCTTTTTCCCCCCTTCCTGCTGGCAGTCTTGGGAACCATTCTTAGGAAATTGTCCTTTATCTGGGCTTCTTTTAAGCCATGAATTTATGTCATCTAGCAGTATTTTCTCAAGTTAAAATATTACCAAAATATATTACTTAATAGGACCCAAATGCCTGGCGGTCATGACCGGGTCAAGAGCTGCATATCTTTGAACGTGATAGAATTTTCCATGCTGAAGCAATCTCTTTTGTTTGCCTTTTAACAACAATGTTGGTGGATGAGTTAAGTGGAAAAACAGGCCTTAGTTCTTTCTTTTTTTTTTTTTTTTTTTTTTTTTTTTTTCCCGCTGTATCTCTTCCATCCTTCCAGCAGCAGGTGGAGCCAGAAGCTCGGCTTTAAACTGAGGCTTTCCTGCTGTGTGGAGAGTTTTGGAGTTTGGGACTCCTTGGGGACCTTGTTAATCCCAAATGTGACACAAGTTTCAGTCTCATCTCCAAGCACTCTCTCGAGTGTGCACTCACTGTGTGCTCTTGTGGTTAATCTTGTGTAAAGAAGGGGATTGTAAAAAGAATTCCCGCACTTCTAGCGTGGCAAATGTCTGGTAATTCTCACTGAGAGGGATGTAGAGAAAGCTTAGAGGGGGAATAAAGAGACTTTCCTTCTCACAGCACTGAAGGAGGGCAAAGGATAAGGTGGAAGTTGGAGGCATAGTTTTAAATAAACCTTTAAACTTGGAAACTGCTTTCCCTGGCCCCCCCTGCAATGCTTCAATCCTGAGTGAGAGGCTTAAACAGTTGGAGTTGCTGTATTTGTGCAGTAAAAGGAGATGTTTTGCTGAACATTTACTGAGCCCTCAGCAGGAAAAGCAGACAAGAAATAAAATTGTACCAGCACTATGAAACAATTAAAAATCCCTCATACTACCCCGGTGGGAAGCTCACAAAGCTTCTGTGCTGGGCATCCCTTGGAAAGGGACCTTGAGGGTCACCAAATGGAGTGGTGAGTTTTGATAGTATTATAGAATCATTAAGGTTGGAAAACACCTCCAAGATCATCAGGTCCAGCTGTGCTGCTTCCTCTGTAAAACACGGGGAGCAGGAGGGAATTACCCACGCCCCTTGCAGTCACACTGCTCAGGGGTCACGGCAGAGCCGCCGCTTGGAATGTTCCTTTGATTTTGTCTCCCACTGGAAGTTATTGTGCCTTCATTTCCATCCTTGAGGCAGCCTGTCCTCCCCCTGCAGCCCAGCGTGCTGAAGGTGGCACAGACAAGAGGTGACCAGGACCAATCCTCTGTGGTGGTTGTTTCCCCCCCAAGCAGAGGCCATGGGGTCCGGAAAATCCCCAGGCTGTCAGCGGCACTAGTCCAAACAAATATGGGTAGAAAGCAACTCCTACTCATTCCTGTATAAAATCCCATTAATCTGCTGTGATTTAGGCTGCACAGAAAACCCCTCAAGAGTACTGACCCTTTGCACAATGCACAAAACCCAAACAAAGGCCCGGACCTTGGATGAACTCCCAGCTCTTCCTTGGGGTCTGACGCAGGGGAGACCTAATCCTCCAGCTAATACAGTCATTTGGAAGAGCTGTGAAAGGAGAAAGAGGAGTCATTGCTCCCTAAACACTCAGTTCCTTCTGCCACAGGTATTTGCAGCAGACACTGAGGCTGTCCTGCCTCAGATGAGTGGTGCCAGAGCCTGGCTTTATGTAAGAAACAAGCCCATGGCTCAGGTGGCATGTCCTGGTCGGAACGGTGGTGGGGTGTGTTCCATCTGGCTCTTGCTGGCCATAAAGTCAATTCCTGGTCACTATGAATTAAAGGATTTGGCAATTAGGGCTGTGCTGAAGGGGCCATTGGCCCCACATGGATGTGGTGGGAGTTTCTTTGGCGTTCAGAAGTCATCCTGAGACCACTAAGGGAGAAGATGTACACTGGAGTGCTCCCCTTACCTGCACTTATAAATGACAAGAACATCTGTTTTCCAGTAGTCCTCTGAAGTTTTTAATCTTTTACCCTTAACAACAATCAGATATCACTATAAATGTGAATTATTTTTTATATTTGAAGCATTTTCTGAGTAACATGTGATCGGAACATCTTCTCCAAAAGGGGCCTTCATTCATTTCCACCCTGATGGAGGCAGGACATCTGAAGAAATCACAAAGCACATGGAAGCTCTGGTGATTATCCCGTACTCCACACTTTCTGCCACCAGTTGCATGGCAACTCCTGCCTTCTCTGATAATAAATGCTCATCTTTTAGAATAACCAGGATAAGGTGAGTCCCACAGGGACTGCCCAGCCCTTTCATCACAGGCGGGAGCAGCAGCAACTGTAGAGACACAGGAAAAAAGCCCACAGTTTTACACACTCTATTTCAACAGTTGAACATACAAATCTTTGTCAGGACCAAAGACTTAGCAGAAAAGTCCTCATTGTGTTCCATTAGAGGTGTGTAACTGTGTACAGACTGTCCTTGTGGTATGTGGGGGAAGCCTTGTTGAGCAGGTGGTTAGGAGAGGCACCCTTTTTTTGGGATTATGTTGTTCAAAAGGACACTGAAGGCTGCCCAGCTCTGTTCTTATTTCCTCATCAGTAAAAAACCCCAATGCTGAGTTTTGGCTGCTCACTCTGGCCTAAGGAATGGGACAATGCTAACCATTTGATGCTTGGTTCCTCCTTGGGAGTCCATGGCAGGTCCTGCTTCATTAGCTGCTCTGGTGAGGAAGCTTTCCCAGGTCATTCCTGAGAACTGCAGGGACCTGGGGACAGTCACCCAGCTCCAGGCAGGACAGATGGCACTGCCCTGCTGCTGAGCACAACACCTTCCTCCTCTACAGAACAAGGATAATCCGTGTGCTTTCCATCTGCCACCACATTTGATGGACCACAAGCTCTTGAGGCAGCAGTGAGTGTCCCTTACTCTGAAGGGACAGGACCATGATTCTTCCTCTGGCAACTAAGCAATGCCATGATGGAGTGACCCCCAAGAAGAGGAGGTTGATGCACCTCCAAGGTTGCAAAGTAGAATATTGCAAGGGGAAGAGAGAAAAGGAGAGAGAAAATGATGCTGTTGTGTGAAAACATCCCACAGCTTTGTGCCCCTGTACTGTCCCTGGGGAAGGCTCTGTGTGAGCATGGACCAGAGCCATGGAATTGGGACATTTTGTATTGTCTGGATTGCAACAAATGTCAGGCAGTTGGAGCACAAACACAGAGCTCTGGCCTTGCTGATACAGCCCTTGATCTCTCCCTCCCATCTGCAGGAACAGTCGCTCCACGTCAAGGCCAAAGGCAGCACGAGGAAAGGACTGGTGTCTGTGTGTGGCACAGGCTCGGAGCTGGAGAGCTCAGCGTGGAGCTCCCAGCTCTGAATTTAACCTTGGAGAGCACAAAAATGAAAACTAGATTAAAGCCAAACGGGGCAGGAGTTCCTGTGCAGCCTCTGCATTCAGGGCAGAGGGTGCCTGCATCGTCAGAGACGTCTGGAGGGTGCACAGTGGGCTCTCCAAGCAGAGCTGCTTCGTGCTAGTGACAGAGCCAATGGAAGGCTGTAGTTTTGAAAGGCCCTGCTCCTTCTGCAGATGAACTGGGATCACATAACAAGGATTTTTAAGCACTATTTATGTCCACAGGTGTGAGACACAGCTTATCATTAGGCAACCTGGATGAACTTCCTTCCTGGGAGGGCCCTTTGTGCACTTGTGGGTGGTTTTTATTTTGTGGGTGAGGAATCCAGTTGTCAGATTTTTCCAGGAGAGTCTCAAGGTGTTCTTGAAGATCCTTCAAATAGCTGTTTGCTGCAGCCCAGACTCATGGGGAGAGGAGACCCTGTGATAGGGGGTTGAGGAGAGCAGGGTGCTCGGAGATGAATGGGGATGGCTTTTTCCAAGCTGGGAGTCAACAGTTTGTAATTCATGTACCGTGAGTTGCAGCAGGAACATTTTGGTTTAATCTAGTCCTCTGCCCACGCTATTCTTCTGCAGGCTAGTGGGTGGTCACATGCTAAACCAATGACAAGTAAATTAAAACCAAAAAGAAGGGCTGACAACTGTGGTGGTGCCTGGGACCTCCTTCCCCATGTGACACAGCTTTCCTCGTCTCATTATGGCTGGACCACCTCTGCTCATGCAGCACTGTTGGTGCTCTGGTGTGGCTGGAAAAGATGAGTTCTCAGTCCGGAAATACAGGTAAAATTATTGAACAGAGGGAGAACAAGGTCTGGGGTGCAATCCAGCACCGACAGAGAAGTACTGCTGCCTGCCTTGCCTGGTGAGAGAGTCCTGAGGGTCTCCCTTTGCTTGGCACAACTAAAATCTGGATCTTTGGAGAACATGTTTTAAGTGAATTTAAATTTAAGAGAAACCTGGGGTGTGATCAATTAAGAGAATTGCAGAATTTAAGAGAAATGTGGGATGAGATCAATATTTATCTAAGGCACAAAAAGTAATGAGGATGTGAAGATCTGGACTAGCTCAGAGGGAGGAAGCACAGCCCGCTGAAGTTGCACAGAGCGATGAAGAAGCTTTGCAAGAACCAGAACAAAGTGCTGGCAGTGGCAGCAGGTCACAGAGCTCCTTTCAGCCCAACTTTCCATGTTAGTGCTCTTTTCCCAAACCTGGGAAGCATCAAAAAATGCTCTTCCTTTGCCCAAGGCGTTCTGGGCCATCATGCCCTACTTCATCCCTTTCATGCCTGGATTCCTTGCCCTTGTCACCCGGGGCTGGGAGTACACTTCATTCTCCTCTTAGAGATTTAGCACATGGCCCCTCACTCTTCATTAAGGCTAAACAACCCAGATGTTTAAATGTTTCCTGTGATGTTGTGTCTTCTTGCACATCTTGTTTTCAGAGCTTAGTTTGGAGACCAGCAGCCAGACCTTTCCCAGCGTGAGGATCCACGACTAGTGCTTTGCCCTTGCTCACAAATATTGCCAATCTGCTGTGGAAGGGTCTAAAATTGATCTGTGTGATGTTTTTCTGCCCGCTAATCATAATCTCATGTGAGAGGTGAGTTTAAAGAGTATCCAGTGCTGGGTGAGATGTCTCTGTGGATTTGAATAGGAAATATTAAAGTAGTAGAGAAGCACTCAGACACTAGACAATTAAGTTTAGTCCTTCTTGTAGATGTGAGACTTTGAAGTTAAGGAGGGAGATTAGTCATTGAGAAAGAATGAAGACTATTAATAGAATATGATCCCTGCTCATTACCAGACTCCAAGCAGACAACTTACAACATGGGTGACCACTGGCCCATGGGCTTGTATCCCCCAGCCTCCACCTTAGAGCTCTCTCTGCAGGAGGGTCATTCAGTGTTGGCAAAGGGGCACCTCAGAAAATTAAATCAGGTTTTAATACCAAGCAGTGACAGAAGAGGTTGTAGGTGGAGTGGACTGCTAGGTCCCTGCTGCATTCCAGCTGGATCTCTGCTGCATCCTTGCTGGATCCCTGCTGCATCCCAGCTGGATCCCTGCTGCATCCCAGCTGGATCCCTGCTGCATCCCAGCTGGATTCCTGCTGCATCCCAGCTAGATCCCTGCAGCATCCCAGATAGATCCTGGCTGCATCCCTGCTGCATCCCAGCTAGATCCCTGCTGCATCCCTGCAGCATCCCAGCTGGATCCCTGCTACATCCCAGTTAGATCCCTGCAGCATCCCAGCTAGATCCTGGCTGCATCCCTGCTGCATCCCTGCTGCATCCCAGCTAGATCCCTGCTGCATCCCTGCTGCATCCCAGCTGGATCCCTGCTACATCCCAGTTAGATCCCTGCAGCATCCCAGCTAGATCCTGGCTGCATCCCTGCTGCATCCCTGCTGCATCCCAGCTAGATCCCTGCTGCATCCCTGCAGCATCCCAGCTGGATCCCTGCTACATCCCAGTTAGATCTCTGCAGCATCCCAGATAGATCCTGGCTGCATCCCTGCTGCATCCCAGCTAGACCCCTGCTGCATCCCAGCTGGATCCTTGCTGCATCCCAGCTAGATCCCTGCTACATCGCAGCTAGATCCCTGCTGCATCCCTGTTTCATCCCTGCAGCATCCCAGCTAGATCCCTGCTGCATCCCTGCTACATCCCTGCAGCATCCCAGCTGGATCCCTGCAGCTGTTTCTCTGTTGTTTTTTTTCTGCCTGAGCTCTCCAAGATCACCCACTGCTGCCTCTGCAGCATGTCCTCCTCCTCCCCAGGTCCCTAATCCCAGTGCTGTCTGAAAGCTTCATCAGGGACAAGCTTTCTGCTTTCTCCCTGCTCATGCACAAGTTTCAGGTGGCAGAAGACTGAGTTAAAGCTGATTGGGAGGCAGCTGCTGCTCACAGGTTTTGACAATAAAAACATATGCTCAGTTCTCTGCACATTCCCAAACCTAGTTTCCATGCTGTATTATATAATCATAGGCTGGTTTAGGTTGTAAGGGACCTTAAAGCCCATCCCATCCCACCCCCTGCCACGGGCAGGGACACCTTCCAACAGCCCAGGATGCTCCAAGCCCCATCCAACCTGGCCTTGGACACTTCCAGGGATGGGGCAGCCACAGCTTCTCTGGGCAACCTGTGCCAGGGCTTCTCCACCCTCACAAGAAAGAATTCCCTCCCAATATCCCATCTAACCCTGCCCTCTGTTAGTTTGAAGCCATTCCCCCTTGTCCTATCCCTCCATGCCCTTGTCCAAAGTCCCTCTCCAGCTCTCTTGGAGTCCTTTTAAGTACTGGCAAGTGTTATAAAGTCTCCTTGGAGCCTTCTCTTCTACCAGACTGTTTTCATGAATCCCACATTCCATCACACTGTTCCTGCCTGGGGCACACAGCTGCTGTCTCCCTGCCTGGATGTGAAATTGTGCCCCACCAGCTGCATTTGGGCTCCTTCAGCCTAAAATTGAGTGCCACTACTGTGGGAGCAGCAGGTTCACCTTGTAGCACAAATAAAAGTATATTTAACAGGGCTTAAGACAAAGGCTCAAAAGAAAATCTAATATCCAAAACCAACATAAAATGTACTTTAGCTCACATTTGCCTAGGAGATACTTTCCTACATGTTCTGTAACACTGAGGTTGTGCTGCCTAATTATTTTGTAAGATAAATTAGGCCTCTGTTAGCCATCCTAGCTCTCTGAAGGGATTTTGTCTTCACAACCCAGGCACCTGGGCCTGTCCCCCAATCTGAAATGCCTATGCCATCAGTGGAGCACATTCAGCAGCTGCTGTTTGTAGCCCATCCTCCTGCCCGACCACCTCTCCCCTCTTCACACCTTCTTAGCAGGGCGCTATTTTAGGACCAGCCACTTTGTCTCCACTCACACTATGGGTGTTAAACCTCTCCCTGGGAGCTGTAGCCCTGTGCACAGAAAGAAACGCCCGTGTGATTGCTCCAGGCTCCCAAAGCCTCCTCTGGACAGACATCACTCAAGGATTTTTGGATGTGTTAGTAGGAACATACCTAATCCGTGAAATCAGCAATGTCCTGAACAGTTTGAGGTCAACCCTGTACCCTGAACACAGCATGTTGAACAACATGACTCTGAGAAGGGGTGTCTGGAAAGCTGCCTGGCAGGAAAGGACGAGGTGCTGGTTGGCAGTGGCTGAATGTGAGCTGGCGTGTGCCCAGGTGGCCAAGAAGGCCAATGGCATCCTGACCTGCATCCTGGCCAGCAGGACCAGGGCAGTGACTTGTTCCCCTGTGCCCCAGTCCCTAACAGAACCCTCTCCAGGAGCTGCTGAATTGCATTCCAGCAAGGAGGTGGAATTCTGCCTGTCACCTGCTGCTAATACCCTGTAGTTCCAGGACTTTGGGTCCACGAGCTTCACCTGCCACTGAGCACCGTGATGGGACAGCTTGGGTCTCCGAGGGGACACGCGTGCTGGGACGTCCCCCTAAACCAGGGCTTGTATTTGGAGACCGGCAAGACGACTGGAAAAAAAGGAGTGTGGCACCTCCCGGCGCGGACGAACTTTTATTTCCTTTTTTCCCTGTGTTTCTTTGGTGAGTGAGTGGGACCAAGACGCGGGGCTGGTGCACGCCTCGTCCTCCTGCGGTTTTGGGGTCGGCTGTAGGGCTTCCTCATGCGCCGCCGCTGCCGGGAGACGTGCCGCATCCGAACCGGCCCCGACGGGGAGCGGGTGTCCCTGGCGGGGACAGGGAAGAGCCACGACGGTCTGTACATCATCGGGACCAGCCCTGCTCTCCTGCTGAGCACCGGAACTCTGCGGCACAGAGCCCACGCCTGCCGGGAGGTGCTGGGGATGCTGCTGCCCCGAGCGCACTGGGCTGGAGCAGCGCAGACCCTGCGGCGCTTGGCCGGGGGAGCGCACGGTGCCCACCGCTCGCTGTCCTGCTCCGAGCGCCGTCGCTTCAAGCCCTGCCGAGGGCGGGGACACGAGTTTTGGGACAGTCCCGACACCTCCCGAGTGGCAGTGCTGGAGATGGCGGTCTGGGCGTGTGGTGTTGGCACAGGGTTGGTCCTCGGGCACGTTGCTGTGGGGTTGTCTGAGTTCTGTGCGTGCTCAGGTGTCTGTGTGCAGGGATGGAGCTGGGCTGGGGGTCTGGGGGGGGTTCTGCTTGCGTGGGACGGCTCCGGTGATGCCCGGCTGGAAGTGCTGGGGCTGACGAGCTCTGGAGTGTCGGTGGAGCCTGCAAAGGGAGGTGGGAGGGTCAGCAGGACGGGCAGGCAAGCTCACGGGCAGGAGAGGCCACTGTGGTACCCACAGCCCTCCTGGACCCAAGCCCAGCCTGGTACCGTGTGCTTTGCTGCCCACCGGTCTCTGTGCCAGCACAGCCCTTGCACTCCCAGGAGTTGGTGCTGTTCTCCAAAGAGGAGCAGTGTTGGTGGGTGCCCTCGGCAGCGCAGGAGCCGCACAGCAGCAGGTTCCAGGGCCTGGAAGGGGAAGCAAGCGAGTTGTGAGGATAAAGTGACGCGGCAAGGGATGGCCTAGCAGAGCCCTTGGTCTTAGTCCTTCCTCCTCCGAGCCCGTGGGGAGACAGAGATCCCGTGCAGAGCCAGGAGTGCTGCTTTGGGAACTTACCCCTCTTCCTCGGTGTGCCTCCTGCCTCCCGGGCACAGGCACACGCTGGCGTCGCAGCGGCCGTGCCTCTGCTCCGATGGTCCCACTGCTGGGTCGCTCACCCAGGATGGGGCTCTGCCGGAGAAGGAGGGGAAAGGGTTGAGCTCCAGCTGGCCCAGCAGCTCCAGGCAGCCCTTGCTCCTCTGTCAGGCTGAGGACAAGAAGGGCAGAAGGCAGCCAAGCCTGCCGGGGGCAGTCTGTAGGCTGGCACGGTGCTTGTGCCTTGAAGCCTTGTGGGTTGGGAAGAGACAAAAACAACCTCTTGCACGTCCGGATCCCCATGGTGAGCATTTCCATCACAAACAGCTCCTGGTTCTGGCAGCACGGGCAGTGGAAGCGGATGCCAGCGTGCAGGGCCTGTCTCTGGATGCAGTGCCGGTGGAAGTGGGCATCCTGGCATGCAGGGCACACCATGGTTTTGTAGGATGCTTTGTCTTCCACGGTGTCCAGGCAGATGCTGCAGGTTCTGTTCTGCCTTGGATGGGTCTGCACCGCCTGCTGAGGGCGGTGCTCCCAGCAGAAGGACCTGGGGGGAAGATGGAAGAGATGAGTGAGGGGAGGTGAGAAGAGCCAAGTCCTTTTCTGGTGATGGCAAGGAGGGTCGAGGAGCTGTGATGGAGCCCCAAGCCCTGTGAGGGCTCTGCCTCTGGCTCTAGGAGGCTGCTGGGACCTGTCCCTGTGGGTTCCTCTCTTGTGTGGCCACTGCAGATGGGAGGGGGCTTGAAGATGAACCAGGGGGCTCTGGCTCAAGGGGCAGCAGCCCTTACCTGTAGAGCCCGAAGAACTGGGTGACACATTCACCCTGTGGGGCACAGGGCAGGTGGAAGCTGCGGTCACACCCCGTCTCCGAGCAAGTGATGGTGGCCCCCATCTTGCTGCAAACGAAGCAGGGCTGGAAAGAGCAGAGCAGCCCCTCAGCAGCGGGGTCTGGGCTGGGTGGCCACCCTGCAGCTTTGGGCAGGGCAGGGGGTGTGGGCACTGCTGGCTCACAGCCCTCAGACCCGCCTGTGCACAAGGCTGTTGACTATGCCAGGGCTGGGTTTTCCTTCCTGGGATCCAGCAGCCTCTCCTGGTGCAAAGCTCTCTGCTCCTGCCAGGTCCTCACCTTCTTGGCTGCCTCCTGGATGGCGTGTCTGGTGTCCCTAACGAGAAAGTCTTCTGAGTTCTCTTGTGGAAAAAGCCCGCTGGCAAGGAACTGCAGAGCAGAGAAAGCCAGGAGCTCCTTAGGTCAGCAAGGAAGGGCAACTCCCTGGCAGACAGCTGGAGAGAGCCCTGCAAGAACTCACCTGGCAATAGATATGGACACAGAGCCTGAACTTCACTCTCTTGACCCCACAGATATCCGGGTCCACCTCTGCCCGGCGACACAGCAGGCACACTGGAGAGGGAGAGCACATGGAACCTCTGTGGAGCTGGGGAAGGGCACCTGCAGCATCATCCCCAGGACCCTGCTCTGTCCCTGCTGGCCTGGCTGAAGGGCAGGGCAGGGCAGGCACGGGCCCCCCAGCAGGTGCCCACAGCCCAGCCTGGACCCCGTTAGCCCAGGAGAGGAGAGTCCCTGCCCTGAGGCAGCTGAGGAGCTCCTGCCTCCCCCTGCCACTGCTCTTGGGCACTCACAGACCTCTGCAGCCACGGGGAGCTGTGGGGAGGGAGGCTTTGCTGTCACCTTGTTCTTTCCAGATGCTGTCCTGCTGTGCCATCGTGGATACAGAACAGGTTGCTGGCCAGTGCCTGGAGGACCTTTGCTGCAACACCGCTGGTCTTTCTCCTCCTGACACTCGTGCACCACCCCTGGGTGGAGAGGCATGTGTGAGCTGCCTCAGAGACCCCAGAACCCTCCACCCCCCACCCCAACTAACCTCTCACCTTGCCTCTGGTTGACGCACAGCCATCTTTTACGCCTGTGATGGTGATGGTGCCACAGTGGCCTCTGTGACATTGTCACCGCTGACCGAGTGCTCCACCAATACTGACAGGGGTGATGATCTCACAGTGCCCACCCCGAGGTCACCACCACCTTGAAAAATTTGGGGGCTGGAGACATACGAGGGTGTGGCAGGGGTGGCACCAAGCCCAGAGATGGACACCTTGCTGAGTGTGGAGTTGGTGGCAGTGCAGGGCAGTGAGATGGGGTTGGCTTTGTGTGGATGTCTTGGATTTATGTGTGGGTGACCCAGCACTGCAGGGACCGCACAGTGCTGGAGGCTTTTTCTGCTCCTCAGCCCAGCCCCAGGGAGCAGCCTGGGGAGCACCAGGCACTGGGAGGGGGCACAGTCAGAGCAGCTGGTTCCCCTGACCCCAGGGAGAGCCCACACCTCACCATGTTGCTCAGCGGCACAGCTGTTGCTCCACCAGCTGCTGTGCCAACCATGGTATCCTAAGCATGCTGAAGACCAGAACCCAGTCAATGACCCATCAGCATCCCCAGCACCAGTGACATAAAGACCTGCACAAGTTCCCACCCCTGCCCTGTCAGGCCCTCAGCCACAACTCAACAACCTCAGGCCACGCTCCGGGCATGGGGAAGAGCATCTGGAAAGATGATGGGTGGGAAAGGGTCCAGGGACTACTGGTTGACAGCAGCAGAACATGAGCCAGGGTGTGCCCAGGGCTCCAAGAAGGCCAATGGCACCCTGGCTTGGACCAGCCCCAGGGTGGCCAGCAGGACCAGGCAGTGATTGTCCACCTGTATTTTGCACTGCTGAGGCCACACCTTGAATCTTGAGGTCGGTTTAGGACTCCTCATGATTAGAAAAACATTGAGGGGATGGAGCATGTCCAGGGAAGGGAAGGGGCTGGAGCAGCAGGAGCAGCTGAGGGAGATGGGGGGGCTCAACCTGGAGAAAAGGAGGCTCAGGGGGGACCTTCTTGCTCTCTGCAGCTCCCTGATGAGAGAGGGGAGCCAGGCGGATGCTGATCACTTCTCCCTGGTAACGAGCTTATCAAACAAACAGCAAATGTGGGAAACAATTCCCGGGATGCTAAAATGTGGCACGTGCTTTGGAAAAGCTGAGAAGCAGATTAGAAGAAAGAGCAGTGCACACAGGTGGTGACCACCAAAGGGTGTGTGTTTACTGTGCTGGCAAGTGGTCTTGTTCATTATTTATATCAGAGAAGAACTTTCTCAAGGCAAACAATGTGGACACTTTTCAGATATGGAAAACCTCTGAAGAACTCTCTTGGAGGCCAACTCTAACCTTAATTCTTGTGTACTTTGGCTTTTTTTTCACAACTTTAATGCAATTTTATCATGGGGGACTGTACATGTGGAGTCCCAGAAGACCTGAAGACAATGGCTTTGTTCCCTCTTTGAGCATCTGGGATCTGCCAGGGGAGCTGTTTCTGTGCCCCCAGGTGGCACCCATGCCCTGGCCAAAGTTTCTGTTTCTAGTGAGAAAAGAGATTTAGCCACATGAATGAGCAATACCATGATGCACACTTCTGATGAGAGAGAAATCCAGCTGGAAACCCCCAAACAGCTCTTTTTCTCATTCCCTGCCCCACTGTGAAAGTGCTCTTTCATGTGGAACTAGGAAAATCCAAACCCTGTGTTGCTTGCAGTGTCCATACCGTGGGGATAAGCATTTTCTTTTTGCTGTATAATCTCTTTTTTTTCCCTCAAATCCCAAATTCCTGACCTGTTTACTGGTGCTGACCTATTTACTGGCCTGCTGAAAGAAGGGGCTGTCCATGCAGTGATCTGATTTATGTGCCACCTTGCAGAGCTCTGGCAGCACACGCCCAGGTTTGGATGTCACCAGGTTTATAAAAATGTGTTTTGGGTCTGTCTGATGCTGTTCCATGACTGGAAAAAAGAGAAATACTGAAGACTGAGAAGCAGTTGGCAGGGATTGTTTTAAAATCTGCATTCCATGACGAGTCCGTCATCAGCACAGATGATGTAATGAGCAGGATTAAATAATTAAGTCATAGGTAAAAGCAATGGGAACAGTGATTTTTCATGTTATATTCAATCACATTGTTCCTCCCAATGAGACTCAGTGTGACTCCCAATATTTTCCTTTAGGAAATCTGGAACATAAAGAAAACATTTTGCTGTGTAGGAAACAGCAACAGCACATTTTGTAAGAAGATTGGAAATTTTGGAGTGGATGTTTTGCTGCTTGGTTGTATTTATTTCTTTCCCAGGACAACTGGGCTTTCCCAAGCTGTTTTTTTCTTCCTCCAGTTCTTCTTGAGCTTCATTCACCGTCTTCTTTAAGCCTGACTTAAGTGAAAATTTCATTAATTATAAATTCTTCACCTTTAATTTCTAAGATGTCTGCCTAATTGTACCAACAAATACCTCGGGAGAGGAATTGTGTTCAAACATCATTCATGGAATGTCCACATGTATGGGAAGCCACTCACTGAAACACTGACTCACCTCCTTCTATGTGCCAGAACATGTGCCTTGCAGTTTTAATACCCAAAGTATTATTTTACTTATAAATTCTTGGCTTATACAACCCCACCAGGACATGTTTAACAGCTTAGATCACACCAGCCAGTGCGCACAATGCCTTGATTTGGGAACAGGTGGTCTGCAGGGCTCCCAGATCTTCTCCTTTATCTCACACACCATTTCCAGTCCTGCACTGGGACAAAAGCCATCCTTGCTGACATCCCACTCCATTTGTACAGACTCTTTCATCTGCAGGGCATCTCAGACATCCTCGAGGCCACCTGGGAAGTTTCGGGCGTGTTGCCCGTGTCTGGGTGGCTTCCAGGGGACAGCTTTTACAGCTGAATTGCTGGCAGGTTTTTGTCTGGGCACAGCAGGGACGGTGCAGTTCCTCCTAGGAAATCCCAAAATACTGAGTGAACGTGCCAGGTATTGCATTTCTCACCTTCAGACCCAGCAATGCTGGGTTTTCATTTTGGGGGTTTTCCATTGCACTCTTCCAAATCTGTAGAAGACACAAGATGAAGGAATATTCCAGGCTTGTTTGTGAGCTTAGAAACTCGAGCTGTTTGATGCTGCCTAATGACATTTCATTAAGCAATAAACTGCTGGCCCTGGGTTTGCTCAGCCAGAGAGAGGAAATCAGAAGCAGTCCATTAGACTGACTCTGATCCCATTGCCCGACACTTTCCCCAATTCAAATTTCTCTTCTTTCAAACTTAATTTATTCCAAATATGATTAAAATTACTGGCCCTCTGGAAAGTTTATCCCAGCATAAGGCTAAAGGCTTTGAAGCAAACATTTTTCTTAAGGGTAGGAAAAATTTTGCCTTTACTTAGACTGGTAAAACCAGCAGATCTTTTATTTTCTGAGTTAGTGGTGCGTGTAAATCACAGCATCAGGGCAGGAAGGCACGGAGGGCTTTATGTTTTCTTGGGGTTGTATAGAAAAGTCTGTTTTTTCCCCCAGCTTCTTCTCATCCCAGCTGGTTTGTGTCACCTTCAGTGGTTTACAAGGGCTATTTATTTCTACTACTTGTAAACCATTTTCCTGCGTGCCAGTCCTCCCTCAGAGTGACCTTTCCTATGTATACAGATTACTCAGCCCAGCATCCTCCCAGCCTTGTGATGTGCTGTGACTGCACCCTCTGCTGCAGTTTCCCCGTGTCACAGCTCTCATGTGTCTTGGTTTCCTTTCCTGGGGGATGGGGCTTATGATAAGAGTGAATTATCTGAAATAGAGATATTTTAAATGTGTTTTAAGGAATGAGTAAGGGTAGAGCCCTTGGAAGAGACTTTGAAAATCATCTCTTTCCAAGCTGCTGGGATGGACAGGGCCACCTTCCACTGGACCAAGCTGCTCAAAGTGTGTATCATATATCATATTATGGCATATTTTCCCATACATTTGTCTTCTCTATGTTCTGGAATTAAGCTTTTGTAGGAGGACCTGCTATGGGTATTGTCCTACTGTGCTCCACAGTCTGCTTAGCACTCTCCCAGAGTCTCTACCCAGGAGTTTCTCCAAGGAAATCCCCCCATTGCAGGTGTCTTGGCCAAAGTCTCTCTCCATCCTCCTTCCCAAGGAGACAATCTGGGCTATCCCAGCTGCCCCCAGTCCCAGCCAACCAGCTGGACCCCTCCCTGCCTTAAATGAGCACACATACCTCAGTAAATGGCACACGTTAATAACATTCCTGGTGAATGTCTGGGCTTGCAGGTTTTGACTCAACACACCTTCCTGGCCCTGCAACTCCTTTCTGATGAGGTGCCTGGGAGTAGTTGGTAATCACAGACCTACAGGGCAAATAGGAAGAGATTGATGTGCTCGTGTCAGCCCTGCCCTCACCAGACAGGCAGCAAACATTATTGATGCAATGCTGAAGCAATCTGAAGATAATGTATCTAGTGATAAATTAATTGCAATTCAAAATCTCTTGGTTTTCCTTTTCCAGTTCCAAAGAAAGCAAGAGGCACTACGTAACTCAGGTGGTAAGTTGGCAATCAAGGAAACAGGAGGAACAAAGCTTGTAAGAATTCAAATCTGGGTGCAGGAAAACCTGCTATGGAGGTGAGTGATGGATACTGAGAGAACCATTAAGAACTGATGATTTTTTAATTGCCTCTGTGTCTGTGTTGCTGTCTCCAGGGACATGAGCTTCTCCCCAGGGCTTTTGTGAAAACCATGCAGTTTAGTTTTTTTTGGGGGAAGTGTTTTCAGTGGCTAAATGCACTTTTACACTCACCCCCAGCTTATCACTCAGTCTGAGTTCTTGGCCACGGTAGCATCTCGGAGTCAAGTCTGTTTTGCTTTTCCCAAAATCTGTCCAAAGCAGCCAAACAAGGCAGCCCACATGTCAGTGCCTGTGTGTGTGCACAGAGCCTGTGGGATTTCTTGCTGTGATCATCATCTCCTGGCTGAGGAAGAGGAGAGACTTGTCACGGCAGGCTCATGGTGTGCCTCTCCACTTGGCACTGCCAGGAGTCACCTTTCCTCCAAAGCTCAGAGCCATGAACCACCCTGAGCCTGGGACCCACAGAAGCTCAGGGACACAGAAATAAAGCACCTTTAATTCAGGGGGCAGGTTCTCCCTCCCATATAACCCTACAGCAGTGACACCACATTGCCCCATTGCTTCTGCCCTCCCTTAAAAGAGCTGAATTGTGGGCACCTCTCTAGCATTAACCTTTTATTGCCCACTAGGTATTTTCAACCAAACCAGAACTGTAATGTCTTACATTCAGGGATTTTTGAAGAAGCCTATTTTGCTTGCTGCAGAAACTTAAGGAGAAATTTTTGTTGTTGTTGTTTTAATGTCCCTGGTTTGTTTTTTTTTTTGTCATATCAAATGAAATGTTCTTGCAAAAATTGATTTTAAGGTACTTTCAGGTCATACCCAGGAACTGAAGGGCTGTAGTGGACAAGAAAATGGACGCTTTACTTCCAGAGCTGTTGGTACTGAAGTGAGCCCTGATCTGTGGCTCATCACCATCAGCTCCGGGAATATAATTCTGCCTCCTGATTTTCCACCCTGTGTTTTCCTCTCAGAGGCAGCTCCCACTGCCAATTGCTCCCCTCCAGCTGTGAGATTCTGCCCTCTGTGAATAAAGAGGAAAAATCCATCCTAGAGAATTGGTGGTGCATCAGATAAAAACCTCATTGGCTCATTTTCTGTTACTACCCTCAACAAGCAGTTGGAACATTGGATATTACAGCCTTCCAGGAACTGGAACTCCACAAGTTTTATGGCTGGCATTTTCCTCTTGATGGTTCATCTTATGATGTAGAATTGGATTTGAACATCAGCCTGGGTTTTATGGATGTGGGATGGGTTAAACGCACTGGAGTTGCTCTGTGCACCTGCCAGCGAGGCAGGAACAGGCATTTCCAAGCAGTGATGTTACCAGGAATGGCAAAGTTGGACAGAGGGAACACACTCAGCCTTGGGAGTGCTGAGTTTTAGTACTGGAGAGCATAAATATTACTGCTTCCATTAGGAAACACAACTGCACCCAGTGACCAGTCCATCCAGTCCCAGGGACCTGGGGTGATAAAATCCAAAAATATACTGATTTTATCTTAAGTTCTATGTCACAAATCTTAATGGCCTCACCCTCAGACTGTTCCTAACAGGATGGGGAGTTTTCTACTGCCATTTTGCAAACAGAAGGCACAGAGGACCTGAGCAGCTTATGTCTGACATAAACTCTGCTCCAGACCAAGGAGACTTGGCTTGGGTTTGCAAAGCCCAGCCCTCTGCACTAACCAGGGCACAGTATTTCTTTGTTCTTGTGGCTTCTGAAAGGGCCACTGAGGGTTTGGCTTAGGGCCCTTTTTAATAAATGGGGGGGAGAAAAGAGAAAAAAGAATGAACACTTTGGCTTATCAACTGTTACTTGCTGAAACTGAGCCCTGGATTGTGGCTCCCTGAGCAGAGGTTGGCTCTGCTGTGTGCTTGTATGTTGTCTAACACAGTGGATGATTAATCTCAGTTGGGGACACTCTAAATGTACAAATTATGCAAATGTTTTTACTATAAATATAAAAAAACCCCCTCAGTTTAAAAAATGGGCAAAGCCCCTCGTGCTGTCTAAACCAGTTTGTCATTTGAGCCTCAGCATTTTCAGTCAAAATTCAAACCATTCTTTCTATAGAGAAACCTCCACCTTCAGGTTCTCTAATCATCTCCTCTGGGAAAGTAACAAAATACTGTTTCCCAATTATTTTCATTAGAGTTTTTCTAGATATAAGAGGGCTTATTCCCAGCCTTGATCTATCAATTGTTACTTGATCTCTTCAAAATCCACTCTCGTTCTGCTCAGGGCTGGCGTGTAATCAGGTTGTGAACAGAAACTCTGCTCAGGGGTGAAGAGGCCAGTTAAAAACGAGAATTCAAGAAGAGGTGGGGGTTAAAAAATGCACAGTTTGGTCTTTGCTGCCAGTGGCCTGATGACAGGACTGGTTTTATACCAGTGACATGTATTTTTTGAATTTCCATATGAAAATGGCTATGAAAGCAATTGGATTAGAAAAGTGTTGAGCAGTTAGATGTTGGAAAATAAGAGGTTGGGATTCACAGCCTGAGATGTATGCAATGAATCACCACAGCTCCACTGGCTCAGCAGCTCACTGTCACCTGACTTCTCTGCTCCTCTCTGTTCTTCTAATTCTTTAATGCTTGTCCCCAGACTAAGGTCTCCCTGGCTCCTTCTCTTCTCCAGACTGACCAGCCTCCCACTTAGTCTGTATTCACAACAGAAATGCTCCAGCCTTTGGAACATCTTCATGACCTCCTTTGGATTTAACTCCAACTCTTTTACCAAACCATGGGGAATAAACAGGGAAATTAACACAGCATGAAACCAAGCTCCTTAATATTTCTAGGAAACATGCAGCCAGCTGAAAAGCAAGTGAGACTGGCAAAGCTGTCCCACAGCTGGAACTGCATTTCTGTAGTTTTACTGGAAAAGAAATGTCAAGGATAACAATCGTGAGACTGACAAATAACATTTTATCACAGGACATTGTGCTTTACACAGTGAGGTTTACTCAGTGAAACTGGGCAATTACTGGCACTCCAGTGTCCTCAGCAATACTGGTGTGGCTTCACAGAACTCTTTCCTTAGCTGAATGCATGATGGCTGTTTCCATGAAAGCTTTCAGGAATGGCTGTCTTATTAGGAACCATTGAAGGATATCCACACTAAATTAATACCAAATTTCTAATGGAAAATATTCCCATCAGACGCCAGGTCACTACAAAAATGAATGATAAAGTAACGTTAAAAAAGAAACAGGAACATAGCACAGCTTGTTTTCAAAAAGCTACTGAAGAATTAGTCACAGAAATTTCTTTAAATAATAATTCAGTCAGTTGCCAGATCATTGAGGAACAACATGATGCCTTTTGCACTGCAATCTTCTCACAGGTTTATTTATAATTTCCCATCTACATTTTCTCCAGGGCCTCCTGTTTTCCATTTTGCCAGGAGAGCTGACAGCAGCCTCTTCTGAACTTTTAACATCAAAATGACACAGATAGGAGGAAGAGACATCAATCTCATGAGTCTTCACATCGTGGGGATGTGGAAATGGAAAAAAAATGCTCGATAGCTCTTTTTAAAAACAGAGCAGAGCTCCTGCTGACCTGCAGAGTCCTTGGGACCCTTGGAGCACTTACTCATGGTGAGGTGGAGCTCTCCTGACCCACCCTGGTGAGAGGAGAGGGGCTGTGTGCATGGGATGGGGAAGCCAAGGACTCCTCCTCAGGATGAAAGTGTCTGGGGGTGGCACAGGTACCCCCTGTGAGCACATGCCCCATTGCCAAGGAAGCATCCAGGTTTTGGTCCATGGCTTCACCTGCTACTCACTCTCCTTGGGAGGTTCCCAACAAAACCTCCTGGACTTCAATGCCAGGTTGGACAGGGCTTGGAGCAACCTGGTCTAGTGGAAGGTGTCCCTGTCCATGGCAGAGGGGTTGAAACTGGTGGTCTTTAAAGTCTTTAAGGTCCCTTTGAACCCAAACCACTCTGTGACTTTCCCAGCTTGCCCCTGGTACCCTACCAGATATCACTGCCAGAACCAAGGAAGCTTGTCCTGCTGGATGGGCAGCAACACTGCTGAGAATCCTTGAGCCTCTTCCAGTTGGAGAAACCCAAATCCATTAAATCCTTCCACCAAAAGCTTTGCTTGGAGCCATATTGCTCTCTGCTCTCAGCAGCCTCAGGTTCTGCTTGCTTTGAGCAGTGAGTGGCACAGAGCAAACTGAACTGCCCTTAAAATCAGACTCTTATTCCCAGTCCCTCATAGCCAGAGCTTATAAGAAGGTCTGTTGTGCCCTAAACAGAAGCACAATTTACACTAAAGCCACTTTTTGAAGCCAGCTCCTCTCTTTCCATCGTGGCACAACGATGTTGTGTTCTATCTGAAGGACTTCTACTGCCCTTCAGGGAGAAGACTATTAAGAAACACAGCAGAAGTCAATTCTTTTAGGGCAGACACATGGTAGGATTTGTGCCTGTTCCCTGGCAGCCTCCACTGACATGAATGCAGAGTGGCTGCCAGGCATGGTGGTGAAGGAGGGGATGCCTTGGAGATTTAAGACTGAAACGTCCCAAAATAAAGACATAACAGTTCCATGGTCCATGCACGACAAAGCTCACTGAGGGTAATCACTCAGCAATCTGTAGGAATCCATAAATATCCTGCAGTCACATGTTATTTATTAGTGAAATCTACAAAATTGCAGGGTAATTCAAGGGTAAGTTTCATGATATTTGTGCCCAGTGACTCAGTAAAATCACTTCTACAGCTGTTTTGACGTGACATTCACCTTATTTACAAAGAAATTGTTATGGTGAAACAGCTGTGAAACTGCTTTTAATGTTGCCTGGCTTTACATCTCTTTGGAACTGAGACACTAATAGAAATCCTATTTATCCCAGATTTCCTGTGTGCTGAATAAGCTGCAGAGGAGAACATTTCAAGAGTGCATTTGCAGGACTCTGCCAATGAAAACACTTGTTACTTTAAATTCCATAGTTCTCCCTGATTCTTTTCCACATGAAAAAAGTTGTTTTAGGTCAGAGAATATTCTTTAATATTTAAATTAATTATTTAAAGAGAAGTCACTTACTGAAAGTTTCAGTGCAAACCTGAGGCACCACTCTTAATATCACTGCTGTGAGCCATGGAAATGCTGTCCCTTAATAAGAAACACTGGGAAAAGAAGGTAGAATTGTCAGGAGAAACAATCATATGACCAGAAATTTAATAATGGAATAAGGTGACACTTTGCCTATTTGGCATAGATTTGCATTCAGGATTTCTGGGGGATGCTGAATTTCCCAATCCCTTGCAATAGGACCCATCATCCAAGGCTCTCTGTTGTGTTTCTTTGGAGAAGACTTCTGGCAAGAGGAGCGTGGGGAGAACATTCAGCTCTGGCATGGCAATTTTAAGGAACAGTTTCCAAAGCTGTTGGATGTTGCATGGAGTGTAAATTAATCCATTTTAATTCAGTTTGAAAAGGGAACCATTTAAAACAAAACAAAACAACAGCAACAACAGCAACAAAACCAACAACAACAATTAAAAAAAAAAAAAAACAACTAACAAAACATACAGCAAAAAAAACAGAGTGAAGAACATTGTGATGCCTGGGGCCCTCATGATTTTTGTGTCTGCAAATTCATCAGATGCAATGTTTGCCTGCGTAACAATGACCAATAGACCTTGGAAAATAAGCAGAGGGCATGTAAGAGCCTTGGAGGTGATGCAGGAACATGATTCTGCCTGAAAAAGCCCAAATTTTGTTTCCTGGTTATAACAGGGTCAGCCTGGGTGTGAGACGCAGGGAGCTGCAAGAGATCCATTCCTACAAACCATCCCCACCCCTGGAGGTTGGGAGTTCACAAACTGATGTTTTGAGGGTGGTCATTTTGCTGCGTTTCAGGACAATAAAGCAGCACATTGTGAAGGCAACCGAAGCAATGTGTGCTGTGCTGGGCACCTCAGCCCGGGGCCTGAAGTGCCTTGAGAAGTGATTCCAAGACTGTGCATTATTCATCTGAAATAACTGCCTTTCAAAGTATAACTGGCAGAGGTAACAACAGGCAGTGCTCAATTCACCATTGCTCCCACCACCCTGAACAAGGACCAGCCTGGAATTTCGCTGCATAAGAATGTTCCTGAGATCTTTCTCGGGCTTTTACAAGAATGCAGTGAATTGTGACAAAATCCATCCCGTTATGCACATCCTTTCCCTGCAACTCCTGCAGCATCATGGAAAGTTGCAGTGCTGAAATCTGCTGGAAACTTCACGAGTTCAAGTGCTGCACTTACAGAATTGTTTAAAAAAAAAAAAAAACAAA
>VXAU01005048.1:174121-207575 GCA_013399695.1 Formicarius rufipectus | reverse complement strand
GCTCACTGTGCTTGAATTTAAAGACTTCCCCACTTAAAGCCCAGCTTTGCAGGAGCACACATATTCCTGTGATTCAGTGGAGAAATTTGCTATCACAAAGTGTAAAATCTTAGCCCCGTTCTCATTCTTTTTGTAATCACACTTGGGTCACACGGGTTTAATTTCTAGTCTGCATCAATGCAAAAATGGCTAAATCTGTTCTTTCTCCAAAGAACAAGAAGATTGGCAAGGAGGTTTCTACTGGCAACTCCCCTGCTCCTGCTGGGAAAGCTGTAGCAGGATGATGGGTCCTTTACACCTCTTTAAACTCTGTCTTTATCTTAATCTGCAGAGAGAGTCATATTTGCACTCTATCTGCCATGAGACAGTCAAGCATGAATCCCTTATTTTCTGAGGTAAGACTGTCTTGCAAAGCCCCTGTGGTGGCCAGGGATTTAATCCAGTGTGAATTGCCTCCTGTGTCTAGCTTTGGAACACTGACACGTGGGGCTGGCTATCTATAGACTACAAAGGCATCACACACTTCCCTCCCATGGACAAACACGATCCAAAGGCACAAAGGAGAAGATGTGTCCAATGTAATCAAAACACATGTGAATGCTCCCAACCCGTGGCCTTGTCCTCGGATGACTCTCAGTGAAATTTTGGTGATCAAAGCAAACAGTGGTTTGCTTTTCATTTTTATTTTTTTTTGTGGCTAGATGAGAGGTGGATCCTTGGAGTTTCCTCCTGGGAGAAGGAGGATGGGAACCACCAGGGTGGGAAATGCTTTGGGACCGTGTTGTCCGTGGTAGCAGAGGTTCTGTGAGCTCAGGGAAGACTGTTTCAATAAAGGGGATTCTGAGCTTATCCAGCTGTAAAACTCAATCAACTTTACTGGAAACCTAGAATGATAAAGGCACTCACAGGTAGGAAAAAAGGAAGAAAGAAGGGACGGATTTCTTAGGGATATTTTTCCGCAGCTGATCCGTGTCCACAAAAATGGCCGGAAACCAGCTGGGGATGTGAATTGGAGACGTTTGGCATCTTGTTTGCACTGGATATTTCCTGCCTTCTGCTGTGCTTTCCCACCCTGAAAAAATGGGTTTTGGCACAGACAAACTAAAACACATACTGAAAAATTAGCATTAGCACATGGCCTTTAATCTCCCTTCTCTTTTACCCCATATAAGGAGATAANAGGACGGATTTCTTAGGGATATTTTTCCGCAGCTGATCCGTGTCCACAAAAATGGCCGGAAACCAGCTGGGGATGTGAATTGGAGACGTTTGGCATCTTGTTTGCACTGGATATTTCCTGCCTTCTGCTGTGCTTTCCCACCCTGAAAAAATGGGTTTTGGCACAGACAAACTAAAACACATACTGAAAAATTAGCATTAGCACATGGCCTTTAATCTCTCTTCTCTTTTACCCCATATAAGGAGATAAAAGCACTTAGGGAAACAATTTCACCCTCATTCATTTAATGAAATATTTACCTGGATTAACACAATTGCCCTAGAAATGAAACTTGTATTCTGTGTTTCTCCATGGGCTCTGGTGTCAGTCCCTGAAACCACTCACCACCTGGTCTCATGGCCTTTCCTGGTGGTTTCCAGAGCAGTGGTTTCATTAGCTGCACTAATCAATCTTTTACCTAATTAATTACCATATTTGTGCTGCAAAGGGAGGCTCCTCTGAGGGGCACCAAGGCTGTTGGCAGGTGTGTGAGCCCAGGGCTCTGTGGCTTCTCCCACGGGTCCATCCTTTGCCTCTACCTGGGAGATGCCTCCAGCAAGGAGCAGCTCACGGGCTCTGGTCTTCTCCTCCTCTGCTCTGTGATTCCCTGCCAGAAAAAAAAAGCTGCAGAGGTGATACCAAGCAAGAAGAGCAGCAGTACCAACACGTCTCTGAAGTGCTTCTCTCCCACCCTCTAGCACTGACCATATATTAATCTGAGATTTGAAGCACTGACTGATGATCTTGCATGACGTTTCAGTTTTTCCCTAAGAGTAATGTGATATTCTGTGTATTACTAGAAATTGGATAAAGTAAAATAAAAAGAAAAAAAAAATATATATTTAAGTGCTCACAGGGTGTTCGAGCCACTTTAAGGCTCACAAACTCACACACACACTTCATGCAGTGAATCAATCAAAAAGCCTAAAAGCCTTTATTTACAGCCCAAGCCTTGTATTTATAATCTGTGCCTTTCAGTTACATCATTATATAAAATGATTGGATAGCTTAAAACTGTCCATGCTCAGTCCATCTGAACAGTCCTGGCCTTGGTGTTTCTTCTTAATCAGCAGGTGAAGATAAAGTCTTGTTCCAAGGCTGTGAACCATTCTCTTGAAATGTGTAAACAAAGGCCTGCCTTTCATGGGAACCACAAAACTTGGATTGTTCAGAGTCTCACAGAATATCCAATTTTCTGCATTCTGCAACAATTGGAGACTTTCGTGATCGTTTCAAAGTACTTAAACCCACTCTACCTGCCACACTTACTTAGACCTCTTCCTCGTGACCTGGTGCCAAGACAAGCTGAAAGACATACCCAGTGCAATTAAACCTCAAAATTTGCAGTGAAAGACCCATTAAAAATTCTGTTTGCTCCTCACAACTTAATCCAAGCAGCAACACGATGTGTGTGTAGCCTGTTTCCCAAGCAGGTTTCCAAAGGAGAGCAGGATGACCTCTGCAAATGTCAATGAAATAGGAGGTGTGTTTCCAGGGGTGCTCTCCTGGAAGCCTCCTAGTCCAGTGGCAGTGGAACGCCTGCTGTCTGAGTATTTCTCTTGCTGGGTGTAGGACAAGGACATGAAGCTGGATGTGAAGGGTCAAAAGAACCTCAGGCTTGTCACCTCATCATTTCCTAAGTGCAACAGCAGTGGGAGAATTTCAGGGGGCCCAGAGGGGTGAAAGAGGTGGTTATGCCCTCAGTGGTGACTCAGATTTGCTCAGCCATAGTCTGCCAAAAAACAACCAATGCCTCTAGAAGGACGTGTATAAAAGAGAAACAACACAGGAGCTGAATAACAAGTTGGCTGGACCTGAAGTTTAGTGTCCCCAGCTCTCTGCCAAATGTCACTGCTCCGTTCCTGTGCAGCTGCTTCCTGGCTCACCCAGGAGCTGTCACCAGCAGGCACAGGAGCCACAAACCACCTGCAAACCTCTCTGGCTTTGCATTTCCTCCTTTCATAACAGGCTGAGAGGCACAGAGTGTTTCTGCTCCCCGATGCAGTGCCTGTCAGTGACTTCACTCGGTACATCAAGGAAGAAAAATGGTGTTTATAGTCCCTTAGGACAGGAAAGTGAGGGTTTAAATCATTTTGCTTCTTTTAACTCCTCTGATTTCTCCAGCGCCAGTGAAAGAAAACAACACATCAATTATTAATAAAAGAAAGGTTTTGAATTGTTCTTGCACTCCATGTGCTCCTGTAACTAGGGTGAGACTGTCAGGGTCCTCCTGGTGCTTCCAGAACTGTATAAAGCATGTGGGAATTATTCTGACAGGAGTGGTCCCACTGAAACCTGGACACCCCTCTTTATGAGGATGCCAGGAGGCAGGATAATAGCAGGAAGCACTACCTGTGCTGTAGGAATGCACTTGGCAGCAGAGAAGTCAGCTATTTCCAAAACAAACATTACAATTTCTTCATGCAAAGAGTTGTCCAGCACAGGCTGCCCAGGGCAGTGGTGCAGTCACCATCCCTGGAGGGAATGTAACATTTGGGGGCAGGGTTTAGTGGTGGCTTTGGCAGTTCTGAGGGAATGGTTGGACTCCATGGTCTTAGAGGGCTTTTCCAAGCTAAATGGTTCTGTGTTTCTGTGATAACACCTAATGCTGGGAGATGTGACACTGATTTGGGAAGTGTCTGATTTCTGGGGACATAAAAAATAAGGTTTTGGAAAGAGGTCTCGGAGCAAGTCAAGGGCATGTCAAAATGAAGGTGGGCATAAGCTCACTTCCAAAAGTACTGAGTGGTGTTGAGGAGGGAATGCCTGGAAGGAGAAAGGAGTGAGAGGGGAAAGGTGAGGTTTGCCAAGGAGAGAAACAACTTCTGGACATGAGCTCATGCATTTGTGCCCTGATTTGTGCCGTGGCATAAAGGGTGTGAGAAACCACATCCCATCGGGGCATCCTCTGCTTGTCCCTGGGGCTGTCCACGTGTTGATCTGCAAATACACCCACGCCACCCAAAGGAAAGATTTGCCCCATTTCTCATTCAATAAGAAAAGCTTTATGTTCCTGACTTTGAGGTCCTGGTGACAATGGATGAATGCAGCAAGGGACGAGTTCGTGCTTTTAGGACAACTTTCAAGATTTATGGTGTGCACTGAATTAATTTCATCCCTACAGAGATTATGTTCATGTGGTTTTCTACTACATTTAGCTCAAAGCTGTGGTTGTGACTGATGGAGGAAGCAGACTGTTAATTGGGAAAGATGTAAGGAAACAAAGAAATGCAGGACAAAATTTGCATTCAAAGAGGCAAAGCACTTTGTTAGGTATCACAGGAATCTAATTTTACAGAAACATGATCACCCTTTGAGAGGAATTTGGAAATGCTCATAAAAAAGAAAGAGTGGAAAAGAAGAGGAAATAAGGAAAGAGCAGTGGGAGTGTGCTGTGCAGGAAGAACATCTTCTGTGTCAGTGAACAGCCTGTGATAAATCACCTGCATTTCCTGCACAGGCTCTGGCCAGCTGTGGAAGGCACATAAATAAGTTGCTCTCCACCAGCGTCCTTTGGAACAAATTAGTCATTTCCACTTGAAAGAACAAGAATAAAATGGGGATCAAATGAGAAGGGAGGTTGTGGGGACAGCGCCGGCTGCCTGTGGGGCTGGGTGGTCTCTCCATGCAGAAAGGACTTGCATGTCCCACCTCCTGCAGATCCATGATGTGGAGGGGACAGCCCTCCCGGTGTCCCCATTACCTCCCAGTGTCCTCTACAAGGAGCTCCCCGGTGCTGCCCACCTTCCTCAGCTCCCACAGGACAGGAGGACACCAACAGCCGTCTCTCACTGACACTCCCTTCCCTCTGTGTATGGTGATTTGCACACTGGAGCTTACAACAGGCAAGGAATCATGGATCAGAGGATTTGTGTGCCTAATTACCCCACAGACACACAACCTTTCAGCTCCAAACCTCAACTGCTGCTGACTCTTCCTGAGCTCACCACGGTGCTGAGCCGCTCAAAGTAAGGAAAATTGGTGCCTCATCACCACTCAGCTCTCTGCTTCCTGCCATCATCAGCTGGAAATAAACTGTTCTGACAGCAGAGGAAGTCAACCCTCCAACCTCCTGAGTATCCATTTGCTGAAGTGAAAGAAAAATAACTTTTTTTTTTGGGGGGGTGATGCTTGTGGACACTGTAAAGAGGACTTGGAGTTTATGGGTAAAAGCAAATGCCTCGTAGCTGTGAGTGTCACTGATGGCAATTGGAGCTTCTGGTGCTGAACTTCAGGTGTGGAATATGCACCAGACTACTGGTTACTACAGAGAAACACATCCCCCTACTACTGAATTTGAAGCAGTGGTCAGTGCAAAAATATATGGTCCTCTACCAAGCTTGGAAATGTTTTCAGCATCTACTTGTTTTTAACATGTTTACCATAAAAAAGCCGTCAAAGTTTTCTGCTCCACCTTCCCAGGAGAAAGGGCAGGTCATGTGAGGTGAGATGGAGATGAAAAAACTTATTGTCAAATGTATTTTGGGTCATTTAGTAAGCTTTCCTGTTGGGAGGGATGTCTGAGAAACAGAAATGTATAGGCACAAAAGAAAGTTTATTTTATTTGGCCATTTGATTTACGAGTAATTTGGTTGACTGTAAAAGAATCAATGCAAGTTATTAGGAAAAAAAGAAAACAAAAGAAAACAAACAAAAAACAAAACAAAACATCAAAAAACCTCAAACAAACAAACAAACAAACAAACAAACAAACAAACAAACAAACAAACAAACAGAACCAAAAACCAAAACCAAACAACAAAAGAAACCAACAAAAAACCAAAACCAAACCAAACCAACCAAGCAAACCAACAAAAAACCCAAAATAAACAGCACTTTGAACTCCTGAACAGGTATCTGGATTTCCAGGGTGATGCTGAAATCAGTGTGAACAAACCTACAAAGAAACATTGAAACTGAATTTAGTAAGAGCCACAAAGACTTAGAACCACAAGGTAGGACTAATTGGAAGCAGAGACACAGCAGACTTTTGAGATATCCTGGCACAAATGATATGCAAGGCCCTTGACTTTGATACCAGTCAGGTCTGGAGGGGCTTCCACATTGTTTATGACAGAGGTCATGAGTTATAACCTGAACTGAACCATAAAATACAACCAAACCACTGAACCCCATGTGACCTTGTCAGATTATTTCCTCTTCATGTAGGTGTTCTGCAAAATCAAGGAAGAACCTCAACTCCAGCTGCCTGTTTAAGAGGTGTTTTCATCAAAAGCAGGAGGTGCAGGAATGATGAACCCCAATTACTTTCACTCTGCCGGTGAAAGTAATACAGTTTATTAAAGGGGTCACAGAGAACACTGTGGGTCCAGGGGCTTTATACAGGTACTGGAATGGAAATGATCACAGAAACGAATAATTTTGGGAACAGGAAGCAAATAACACAGCAATTAGAGAAGATAATTAATGAGGATCTTTACATAATTACATTAATGTCCTGATTGTGGCAAAATGTCACATTAACATTTCATTGACATTCATATTTACTAATGGAACAAGTGCCAATGGTGACACATCACATTCCCAGGATACTTCAAGAAGGAAGTGGGGCACTGTATAGGAATTTGCTTTTTCACCATCACCTCCATGGCTGGGGCACAGGAAAACACATGGCCCTTTCCTGAGAGTCATTTTGATTTGCTCTTTGACATTAGATAAGTCTTTACACTCTCTGTGTACAAGCTATTCCAGAACTTTGCAACACCCATTGGGCAGCAGTGCCATTTTTTAGAAGTACTTAAAGAAAAAGATAGTTAATGGTTAATCAGAGTTGTGTTTTGTTGTTGGAAAATTACTTAGATACCTTATTCCCTCTTTAGTTGTTTTTTTTTTTTATGTCAAGGATTTCACTATTGACCAGTGTGGAGGAGAAATATTTTTACCATTTCAGTAATTTCTAAGTAACATCCTCCTGTTGTCTGGGGAGATTAAACCCAACAGTGAAGGAAAACTAAACAGGCATTTCTAAACCCACCTGAAGGGAGCAGGGAGAAGACTCTGAAGTTACAGTAAATGTAATCCCTTCTTTGATATTCATATGTTTCATCACAGAGATCTTTCAGGATTAGATCCAACACCCAGAACAATTATAACAGGCTTTGAAAAAAAGGAAGCCTTTGGCTTTTGGAGAGCCAGTTTGACACATCTTTATCCCACAGCCCTGTGTCTGCATCCATTTTTTGGATGCAAAAAAAAAGGTACAAGTTGAATGTTACTGATTTGGAAACTGAGGTTTTCCTATTTCAATATTCAAATAAGGAACAGAGTTGCTTGTGAGGTCACCTGTCTTCTCTTCCTGGGATAGAAAAGCCTGATTGTCTTCTTTCTCATCTAATCCTACAGCACAATGCATCACAAATATGAGGTCCAGCTACAGTGGCAGAGGTTCAAGGCACAGCAGCATCTCTCTGGCCTCCCTTCTGATAACAGGAGAAAGGCAGGAGAGGATGCTGTGACCTAACTAAGCCAAAATCTGATTTCAAGTTCATAAAGAAAAGGCCCCAGTTCTGAACACTCCAGATAAGCTCCTACCTAGTCCAGGAATCTGAGCTTTGATTTAACATGTGACTTGTTCTCTGCAGAATCAAATCTAGTACTGATTTTATCTACTGTATTAATATCCAACTTCCTCATCACAGCTTTGAGGGACAGATACTTATGTAATTTAAAGAATAAAATAATTTGTTATATCCATTTTAATGTACAAATCGACAATTTTTAAGGACAGTTGCCAAGTCAGGAAGAGACTGTTGGAGAGGATCCAGCTCTCACATGGTTGGGGACAGTGTGTGTGTGGACAGTGTGGTTTACAAATCTTGCACATAAAGTGTGTGACAAGTGTGGAGACTTTAATGTTCCTGGTTTTCCTCCTACCATGGGCTATGTCTGTACCCAATTCTGATTAAGAGTAATAAAGTAGAGGTAGGTTTAGATTAGGTGTTAGGCAGAAATTCTTCCCTGTGAGGGTGCTGAGGACCTGGCACATGTTGGGCAGAGAAGCTGTGGCTGCCCCATCCCTGGAAAAGTTTTAAACTGGCCTGTGATTTTATTGTTGGAAAAAAAAAAGGTGGTTTCTGAGTAATGTGGGACTTTCTAATTGGAGGCTGAAAATGCTGATATAAATGACATTTCTAAAGGAGTAACCCTATAACCTAATTCAGGAACTTTAGTAAGCTGAATTTAGCAGAAACCTGTCCCATAAGACTCTGCAAAGTTCTGTGACAAAATCTGGTGGTCCCAGTGTTTCTCTCTGGTTGGGACCTGCTTTAGGGTAACATTACTGTCAATAGGCAGGGCCAAGGGGACATGGAGGGGGACTGATCCAGCTGCCCTCTGCCTGATGTGCATTTTCCAATGTCTTCTCCACTTTGTGCCTTCAGGATGACTTTTCCCTCACTCTTCCTTAGGAAACCACTAGGAACCACTGAAAACACTGCATGGAAATTCCCCTTGATATTCAGCCTTAGCATTTCTCTCTCAAATCTCCTTTCATTATTTTTACTTATAACCTCTCAAAACACCTTGAATAATTCCTTTCCATCCTTTCTATTTTCAAACACAGGCAGACATTCACATTCCCCCCAGCATTTACCCAGCCAGATTATTCAGAAGTTTCCTTTAAACTTTCTTCAAAAGCTTCTGCTTCTGGAAGTCCTATCTCCTCCTGTCTTCAGCAGGGTTTAAAGTCTGGGGGGAGAAAATGTGCAGTAAAAAAGAGAGTACAAACAGTGTGTCTTTCTGGGGAAAGGAGAAGAAGAAGGAAACCAGCAAGAAGTGGTCTGTGCTATTTCTTTAGCAAGAGCTTCTGGTGTTGCAAAGGAGTTCCTTGGTTCTACTGTGCTCTTGTGATGCCCCAGCACGGGAGGGGTTCCCTACAGAGGAGTTGCTGCAGGACCTTCACGTCCTCAGCTCCTGCTTCATGGTGGGGACATTTTTCTGACCCTGCCAAGCTTCAGCATCTGCACTCACCTCGCAGCACATCCTTTACAAGTGGCATTTCCTTAGTGGCAGCTGGTTTTATCTGCTTCTCACAAATTGACCTTCCAAGAGCTCATTTGAGAAGCTGCGGTGGAAAAAACCCGAAGGTTTCAGCCAAATGGTCCTTGGCTTTTGTGACCGAACAAAGGAGGCGGCCAGGTTTTTGTTGTTTGAATGTCCTTGTCTGAGTTCACAACTTGTAAACCCATTTCCCTTTTCCAAACTAATTCTTCCTGCAGGGGATCGCACTCCAAAGCTTTTGTTCGGGCTGCTGGCAGAGGGAAGGCTCAGGTACCACTGAGGTATCTAAGTGCCTAATTGCCACCAATTTCAGGAGGATACATATCAAAGAGGGAGGCTTTGAAAGGGGATTGCTCTCTACCGGAGTTGATAATCTTCTCAGTTCCTGACAGCCTTTTTTCCCTTTTTTTCTTGGTTTTTTTATTTTATTTTATTTTTTTGGGAGGTTTTGTTTGTTTATTTGTGGTTGTTTGTTTGTTTTCCATAAGATTTAGTTCAATCTTGCTGGCTGAAGCAGCTGAGACACAAGAGGGAGAACTCCGAGGCTGGCAAAAGACAACTCCAAAAACCTCTGAATTACAGAAAGGGAAGGCTCAGTGCAAGGGGCATTTGCTGGGGCAGTTACTTTACCCCCTGATTTAGGAAGCCCCTGCACACTAACACGTGCTCAGCTTCCTCGGAAGGAATTCGCTCTTGGCCTTTGCTCTCAGCCCCTTCAGCCTTCACAAGGCATCAGCTCCGTTTCCGAAGTGCCTTGGATTAGTTTCTCCTGTCACCGTGGTATGAAAACAGCAGTGAATCCCAGTGATCTTCTCTTCTCACAGCGTTTAGCAAGCGGTGTCACTCCAGCTCGGTGCTTGAGTTTCCCACCCAGGATGCCAGGCAGCTCCGGAGCCCATATGTTGTGACTCCAAGGGAGAAACGCAACGACCTTGGCACAGCAAAGCCAGGGTAGGATCAGGACGAATTTAGGGTTGGTTGACACATCTACAGAAGTAGGACATGACAGTGTCAGCCGAGCTGTTCCCGTGGCTCTGCAGCTCCTCCGAGGTTCCATGAGGATACGTGTGCATGACGAGTCTGTTCCCTCCCGCGATGGGAGATTCGTGCCAAGTGTCATGTTATTTATAAAAGCCCCACTCACAAAAGCAGATCTGTTATGGCAAGTCCTTGACATTCAAGGTATATATATCTGTAATTACCTCGGAGGGATGACCCTCTTTGCTGCGATAAAAGAACTTCCACCCCGCTAATGCTTCTGTACTTCAAATAGCTCCGAAGGCACCACCACGCTGAGAAACTGGTGTTTGCTGCTTCGTTGGGAGTTATTCTGACCTCAGATTCAAAGCTGAACCATCTCTTTGGAAGCAAATGGAATAGAGGGGGGTATTTTAAAATAGCTGGCTGGCATCCACCTTCTGGGAAGACTGATGAACAATTAAAATGTAATTACCTAATCTGACCTGGGCTGGCATATAATTAATTAACCCAGTGAGGTCAAACAGTCTACATCTAATTCTTATATAGAGCAAATCCCATGTACACAATAACTGTTTCACATCCCCCTTGCCCTCACTGAGCCTTGAGTGACTTGAGAGACAGATGAATTTTCAAGATCAAAAATAACAACGTTCCACCTAAACCCAGTTTTCCCCCTTCTTTCTACTTCAGTGAATTTTCCAATTTGCTGAAGGGTCTCCTTGTTCCTAATTTGCAGTGTCTGTGGAGGAAAGCATGGCCAGTGAGGTCATAGAGGGACAATTTTTTATTTATGAATTTATATTTTACAACACACTTCAAAGAGGTTGGAGATTCCCACCTCCTGTATGGTCCTGTCCTCTGCAATCCTATTGCTCTGAATTGTCCTTAATCCACAGAAGGGTTGCCCTTGTCCTCTGGTCCTTACTAATACCTGGTGGGGTTTTCCACAGAGTTTTGTGGCTGCCCTGCTTTAGAAAAGAGTGTTTTCTACCATCAGGGAGGAGCTTCTGCCCTTTGCTGGCCTTTGTGCCAAAGTGTGAGCTCAGGCAGCCCTGAGACTTCCATGACTTTGCATATTTTATTGCAGCTTCCAGTGTCATAAAAAATAGGGAAACCAATGGAGGACACATTTGGGAGGCTCTTCTCCAGCTGGGCCACCTCTCCCAGCTCCAGCTGCTCCCTGTGCTGAATGCCTGGCAAAGGTCCTGGCAGCTATGGAGAGGTGCAGCAAGACTTGGAGCTGCTGCAGGATGTGGGCAGCCAAAGTGGAGCAAAAAAAGGGGAGAAAACACGATTTTTGGAGCCCCTTGTACACATGGACCTCCTCCCAGTGATCAACATCAAGGCCAGGTTGCATGGGGCTTGGAGCAACCTGGTCCAGTGGAAGGTGTCCGTGCCCGTGGCAGGAGGGTGGAGATAAATAGTCTTTAAGGTCTTTTTCAACCCAAACCATTCCAGGATTCTAAGGACATGCAGTAATTTCAGTGACAAACTCCATTTGTGGCAAACAGATGAGTGCAGGAGCAGGGATATGTTGTGGGCAAAACGAAGTGAAAACCAAGTAGTTTTCAATCCAAGGAAGAAGAGTTCCTTCCCATCCTGGTTTCCCCCACCCCCCCAGTAATTATGTGCAATTTCTTCGGTGCCAAGGAAGGGTGGCAGAATCAACTCAAATAAACAAGTATGTTCACCTTAGCCAGTGCTAAAATTTAGAACAATATGTGGAGCATAAATAAATGTGTTTGCTGAGCTGGCCTGACATTTTCACTGCAAATTCATGAGGAAGGCGCTGCTTTGCCTGGTTTTTGTTGCTGTAATTCAGTCAGGGTTGCTCTGGATTTGATGAAAACTATTTTTACAAGTTGGTCTTTACTGAGCTGGTCAAAAAAAGAAGAAAAGAAGGGAAAAACTGCCACCATTTACCAAATTCAGAATATTTGTCCCAGCTCTAGTTCCTAACATTTTTTTTGTCAGTCATGCCTGGAATGGAAAGTGCTTTCCTTAATGCACACGAATTTGAAAGAATTTTCCTAAGGAATTCTTGGAGACCTTCCACATGTCTTTTACTATTTTGGCCTTTTTTAAAAAGAAAAACAACTTTTTTTTGTTTGTTTTTGTTCAGTGCAATTCTCATAACATGTTTGAATTTATTGAATGCGTTCAGGGGAAGGACAAAAATAAATAGGCCGGGCTTGACTAAGCACGACTAAATCCTGAGGGTGGCTTTTGAGAGAACTTGAACTTTTATGGGTGGGAATGGGATTACTCCAAGAGGATAAAACAGCCTTAGTGCCTGGCTGAAATACCTGCTGAAAGATTTCTGCCTTCAGATTGTGAGTTTAGGGAAAGAACAGCCCAAAAGATCATATTTAATGACCGGCTACGATTTGGCCCAGCCCTGTTGATGGGAGCCAGCATGAAAATACCTTTCAGGAAGAGACAGTTTTGCATGGGATTATGTTCCAGTGGGACTAAGAACTTTCCAAAATGACTAAAGTACTATCACCTACCCCTATGAAATATAAATCAAAAAATCAGCCCTTCCCATGGCTGAGAGACAGGAGGGACTATAATGCAGAATGATTTGTAAAGCACTGAAAACACGCTGAAAATACATCCAGCTTTCAGTTAAGAGAATGCAGGGGTTTTGTAACAGGCAGAGGATGTAAAAGCCCCTTTCCCCATGGGGGAAAAAAATAAAAACCCATTTTAGAGAGTTTTCTGCTGGTCTTTTCAAATTGGTTGTGTTTCTCTGGGAGACAGGAATTCCTGGCAGGGACAAGGCCTTTGATTCTTCACCTCTCTGGAAACTGAGCTGATGTTTTATTTTTCCATGGTGCAGCCTGTTCCTGCTTTGTTGACCTGGATATTCCTCCTTGTTTAGAGAACTTTTGTCTTAGGCTGGAAAAACAAAAATATGGGCTTTTGCTCATTTTTCACCAAGCTAAAATGAAACACAAGAAAACCAAGAAGGTCTTTGGGCTTCCAAAGGCGTATCTGATACGTTAAAATTATTAAAAATTCCAAATCTGACAACTGGAGTAAAGCAACTTTAGCTGATTGTTTATTTCCTTTGGTCTTTTAAAAGCCTTCTCCTCCCTTGTATTTTTTTTTCCATGATGGTGAAAAATAATTCAGGAAGCTGCAATAGAAAAGGATCCTTTTTCTCACTCTTTCTCCCAATGTTTTGACTTTGAAACTCCTCAGGAAGGAGTGAGGAATGTTGTCTGCAGGGCCAGCACTCCCCTAGCAAGGCACTCATCGCCCCCGTTGTGGGGGATAACGCAGTAATGGGAATTGCAGGAGGAGGGATGGGCTCATGGTGTCCTCCTTCTCCTGAGGGCATCTCAAGCTCCATTTGTACCTGCCCCACCAGCCATGGGAAGGCAGTCAAACCTCCTCAGCCAAAGGAGCAAACAGCAGCTCTCCACCCTGGAGCTCATGCTGGAGGTCGTTGTGCTGCCACTTGGTGTGGAAACCCCTGACAGCCTGCTCAAGAATCTGTCAAAAGATAAAGGCATAAAGCAAAAAATTCTGTTCTCCTTAATTCTTAAGGAGTGTGTGGATTCAAGAAAACTGAGAGGAAATGCGAGCCAGTGGGTTTCTTGCAGTCAGCACCTGTCTAGGGAGGGCTTCACCTCCAATACTGAGCATTTAAATGTTAAATGGACTGAACATTCAAATGTTAAATGGACTGAACATTTCAGTCAAGCCCTCAATTGATTCAGCTGATCATTACAGAAGAAGCTGAAGCTGCAGCACAGCCATCAACTGACACCCCTTGGGTCATCATCATCATCAGAAGCTGCAGCAGACAGACCAAACCCATCAAAATGTCACAAGTGGACCTGGTGGGGAGCTGAGATGGGAGTTGGAACAGAGGGGCAGAGGGGGTTAGAGCACCTCAGAATGAAACAGGCCTTTGACAAGGTACTGAAGAGGCAGGGCACTTGGAGGAAGCTCAAAGGGAGGCCCTGGGAGCTGTGGGTGCCCATGGAAGATGTGCAGATCATCCTCCCCTGTCCACAGGTTGGCCCAGGAACACCCCCAGCCTGGGCAATGCCAGGTGCCACCGAAGCAGAGACTCAGAAATGGGCTCAGTCTCAGAAAGGAGACTTGAGCACAGGTTTACAGGCACACAGAGGAAAGAGCAGTGCTGCAAATTAAAGATGTGAAAAGCAAAATGTAAGGGAAATGCCAGCTCTTGTGACAAAAGGACAAGAGCGATGCTCACGTTTAAAGGTGAAGTGCTACAAGAGAAGAAGTGTTAATTAGGTGCGTGGCAGTGCATACATTAACCTTTCACTGTGTTGAAAAATATTTCAGCAACAAGCACACATTCCTGCAGGAACTAAAATACGTCTTCACTGTTCTCTTACTGCTCTGGCCTCGGGTTCATATGGTAAAAACGCTCCCAAAAAAAAGGTCCTTGAGGAGAACATGCCATTGGCAGTATCACAATGTGATGCATTAGCCATGTGCTACAGTTAATAATGCATTTACCACATTTATCACTGCTGCATCTCTAATATGTATTATAATAAATTAGTCAAATCCCAACCTGTTTACACAGGAAAGGAGCCCGCTGCTAATGCAGTGTAATTTCCCTGAGTGAGAGTTTATGGATTAACTCTTGATTGCTTTATCCCTGGAATTAACAACACTACAAGACATTCTGGTTCCAGGTCCAACAAACTCTTTTTAATTAGGAGAGCAGGATTTGAAATAGTAGAAAACTGGGGCAGTGAGGTCCATTCATGCAAGGGGAGGCTCCATACGTAGGCATAACCTTATAGAATGTTAGCATTGTACCACCCCTCAGCTCCCAGCAAAAGGAATGCCACACTCCCTGCGTTGCCAGTTTGCTCAGTTCTGCCTGCCTGGATTTGTGTTTTAATTCTGACAAAGTGCTTGGCACTGTGACTGAACTCCCCATGGCACTGGGACCAAAGGGAATCAGTCACGTTTTTGACACTTCCAGAAAGAAGGTGTTTAAGATACAGGAGATCCATCACACCCCACCCAGCAGATCGTAGCAGGCTGAATGTGTGACATGCCTTAAATGAAATGAAGCTGTTATTAAAGGGTTCAGAATATCCAGTTCCCCACCAGACTCCCTGTAAAGCATCCTGCCAATTTCTGCTTGTCTTTGTAAAAGCACACAGGTCCTATGACAAGGTACAAATGGATTTTAGCTTCTGCTGCAGCCCTTGGTTCAAAACTAGCAAACTCACCATTAATTATTGATCTGGCTTGTGAAGTTCTAGCATCAATTATTGCAGCCCTGGCACACGGGGCTTTGGAATTAAAAGCATCCATAACCTTTGTGTGGAAAGGGCTTACTCTTTTTGGCTTAGGAAGATCATTTTTCTTCCACAGCACATTCATGAGTTCTACACAGGTGGCTGTTTCCCAGCAAAGGTAAAAACTCTGAGCTGATTAAATAACAGCAGTAAATGGTACTCAGAGAGACTCCACAAGAAGGATAAGGTTGGTTGTTTCTGGAGCTGATGCTCTGCTCCCTCCCTGGAGTTCAGAGGAACTCTGTTCATCTGCTCCACCCTCCTTGGGGAGAGTGGAAACCTCTGTGTCACTGCTTCTTCTCCTCACTATGAATGTCTTTCAGTTTCAGGTTTGTAAGAATATCTTTGCTTTTCATCCATTCCAGCTGTGACATACATTTGATAGGGAGAAATGGAAGTTATGGCCATCAGGGATGGAAGACGAATCTGTTGACATTCCCCCGGTGCAATAGGATTCAGATTGGCTCTTGAAGGATGGGAAAATGACTCTGACAAGGAGTCCTGAAATCCCGGGCTGGGGAAATATGTTTTTGTAATTGCACTTGTTGATGAGGAAAGGATAAGCAAAGGATAGAGCAATATTTCTTTGCTGACTGATCCAAGAAATATTAGCCTGCCAGTTTTAGAAATCTATGAAAAATCACCTTGTAGTTATTAGGGCTGGGAGTTACAATGAATTACAGAACCCTTAGAGCAATATTTCTGAGAGCTTTTATATAGACACGTTTTGTAGCACTGAAAAACAGGGAAATAATACTACACCTGGGATTTGTGGGTTGGGAAATGAAAGCAACACTTGCTCTTAGCAACGTGAGTGCATAAAAGAGCTGGGTCTTCACTGGGACCTCAGTGGATGTTGCAATCCACAAATTAATGCTCACAATCTACCTGCCTGTGGGATGTGGCTCCAAAATGGGTGTTTCAGAGGGATCTGCATGTCCAAAAGTGTTGATTGGTCTCAGGCTTGGGCAGGCAGCTGCTGCCAGGCTATTTTGTCAACATTCCATCGTGGTTGGATGGGGAATTTTTCTGCCTTCTATGGTTTCTACAGCACCTATTTCATGGCAATTTTCCTCCTGTAGTGGCACCATATACTAAGGTGAATGTATATTTATCTAAGAAGATGTTGTAGGGTTTGAGATTGGGGAGAAGTGTAACCTGCAGCATCAGGTTTTTTTTCTCTTCAGGGTTTTCCAGACGAAGATCAGTGAAATGTTTTTGTTTACAGCCTCAAATGTAGCTCAATCCCTGAATGGATAAATAATCCAGCAGCTCAAGGATGTGGCACTGGTACAATCTCCAGGGAGGTGGAGCTGACAAAGTCCTGGGGGCCTGCAAGAAAGATGAGGACAAACATTTTAGCAGGACCTGCTGCAACAGGTGAAGGGATGATGGTTTGAACCTGAAGGAGGGTCTGGATTAGCTGTGAGGAAGAACTTTTATTTACAGTGAGGGCCATAACACACTGGCACAGGGTGGGCAGAGAAGCTGTGGCTGCCCCATCCCTGGAAGTGTCCAAGGCCAGGTTGGATGGGGCTTGGAGCAACCTGGGCTGGTGGGAGGTGTCCCTGCCCATGGTTTGAAACAAAAATCTTCAAAGGTCCCTTCCAACCCAAACTATTCTATGATCCTATGAAATGCATCCAAGTGGATGAGACTAAACTAAAAATCTCTTCTATTTCAAAGGGAAAAACCATGGGAATGTGCACAAAATATTTTGAAGGAAATATTTCTGTTTCATTTATCTGCTTTATTAGACAGGAAAAATTGGTCTCTGGACCTTACCAAAACACATACCTTAAATCAGGCCATGCAGCTAAGGACATTAAGCCAGTGAGCTCCTCACACCCTTTCCTTTCATCCCTGACCTGGAAGGTGAATGAATAAAGCGTTTTCTGCCTTATCTGGCCAGTCAGGTGTGGGAGCAGACAGGATAGCATGGTGAAAGTTGCTCCTTCAGACCTGGTCAGCAAACTGTGACTGCTCAAGGGGTTGCTTTTTAGCCAGGACAGAGCCAGGGCAGATCAGCTTGGTGGCTTCAGTTTGGTGTCAGCCAAGCAGAACCGCTCAAATAAACGGTGAGGTGATGGGAGCTGCTTTTGTTGCAATCCAGTGTGATGGATATTCAAAACCAATGATTTCATCATGACCTATGAGTAAACATCTGGCCTCTCTGGTGGGAAACTGAGTCACTGATGAGCAGAGCAGTCCTTGGTATCCTACAAACACACAGCTGCTGGATGGGAGATCCCCCCAAACCAAAGCCCAGGACTCTGTGCTTTGAAAACCAGGAGCTGCTGACCTTCAGCTACTGACCCATTCCTCTGCCAAGGGCTGCTCTCAGGGGATGTGAGGGATGGAGAAGGATGGTGCTAAGGAGGTGCATGAGGAAGCCTTTGTGTGCTGCCTTCCTCCTCCTGCCTGTTCACAGGAGCCAACACTCCCTCGGCCAGTTGAGTTTCTGTGGAAAGAAATGACCCCCAAAGGGCTCTGCCTTTTCTCTAGAAAGAGGACAGGGGAAGTTGAAGAGGTCAGTTGGCCACAGTTGTTCTCCCATTCAAGGGAAACAGAGAAGTTGCTACTTCCTATTATTTCATTTAGAATTTAGGGGAAATAAAATCAGCATTACTCAGTGGCCCCCACAGGCTGGAGGGGGGGGTGTCCTGAACAAGCTGATCCACTGGATTCATCCCTGCCCATGGCTGGGTTTTGGAACTACTTATCTTTAAAGTACCTACAACCCAAACCATTCCATGATTCTGTGATCACACCTTTCTGGAACACACCAAACCACCATGTGATTAGTCTGCCTAACCCTATACAGGCAGGCTGCTGGGTTGGGCACCTCTCTTGGTGGTGCAATGGAAGGGCTAGAAGGTTTCTAAGGTTTGTCATTTCCTCCCCAAAGAAACAGACTCCCTGCACAGAAAAACCCCATGAAAATCACGGGAGAGTTTGGAGATAAGAAGCACTGGGGATCTCCCCTATTTTTCTTGCACATTCCAAGTCCCCAGATCCATGGGCATGGAGAGTTTTCTGCAAGGAAAATGGAATGCAGGCAAATATTCCCATGGCTGATTTTGTCACTCCACTCACCTTCACCATCTCCACCTGGTCCCACGTGGCTGTCAACTGACTGGATTTAGGGATCCCTCAAGTGGGGTGTCAGTCAGACACACAACCCTCAGAGAACCCCGTGCCAGGCACTCTCAGAGCACCCTTCCTCCCTTCAGGAGAAGGGCCAGGCTTGCCAAAAGTGGATTAGTGGAAACACTTCTGCCCCATAACAAGCTGGATTAAAAATAATCAGTCTCATCAGGAGGCTCAGTTTAATTGCGAGGATTATGCCAGCAGTGGAGACATAAGGGGAGGAAAGGTAATGGGAGAAGAGTCCAGGGAATTGTGTTCCCTTGATTTCCCTCCCCAACTGGAGGAGAAAACTGCCCACTGATTCAGTTTTGCCTTTGATTCCACATAATGACTAAATCCTGCAAAGATAATTGGTGTTATGGCCATTTGTGCTGGCAGCTGTACTCCACTACTTTTAAAAATCATTATCTGTTAAGACATTTGCAAATATACGGCGAGCCTTGCAATGCCTCATTAAGGCACTGAAGAAGACAGTCATAAATTTTATTGCCTCAGCATTACATGTTGGAGTCATAATATTACAGATCTGCTCTGAATGTATAAATTCCCTTATCGCTTCGGCAAAATCTCCTGGTTTCTGGACAAGCTTTTGAGAAAGGCATAAAAATGAAAAATGCCATCAGCATTTAAACAGAGAAGTCTGACTGGCTCCAATTTTTTGTTTTTCATTGGAGTAAAATGCTTGCTCTAAACACCCAGAGAATGTATTTTAAAATGTAACCATACTGAAACATCAGACGAATGCTATTCCTGCAGCAATTTTAGGCAATAGATTTATCTGTGTTGTTTCACTTCCAGCCCACTGTTCCTCCTGATGCTCATTAACTTTTATTTCAGGGTCTTTATCCAAACTTATTGAGGTCAGTGGAAAGATTATCCATGGTTTCTTTCAGTTTTGCTTCAAGCCCTTCATCAGAGCATCTCAATTTTTATTAGGAGAGAACAGAATAGATTTGTTAGTGGTTTAGAAAAATTATTTTGCCATTGGCTTAGAGAAATAGGTTGTTATTAAAGGGAGCTGAAACACAGAAATTCATGTGATATCATTCCATATTCTAGGGACAGGCCTTTTGTCTGCCTTCAAGAATTTGCTGTTGTAAATTTGTACATATGAAAAAGAAACTTTAGTAAGAGTTTAATGCTGTGAACTTTCCAGAAGTTGTCTGAGAGACAAATAAATCCCATTGAGTCACCTGTGTCTTATTCCACAGGAACCTGGAACTGGGCTCTAGATAAACGAAGGTAGATAAATATTTAGCCTGATGAAATCCCCACAGGCTGGGGTCAGCCTCCCACTCTTACTCCTGCTCTTCCTCTCTGCAGGTCTTTGGATGAGGGAAGGGATTTTTCAGGGTGTATTTTTCCCCTTGATGTGCACACAAGTCACCTCTTTGTGCAGCAGTATTTCCATGCTTATCCAGGGAAAATAAATCACCTTTGTATGGCTTCTCACAAGGAGTTAATCTCCTTAGGATGGAGCCATCTATTCTATGAGGCTGGAGACAGCTGCATTAAGTGACATGGATGCTGGAACATCCAAGCTGGAGTTTCACTTCCATGCTGTCATGGAGAAGGAGATATAGAGCAGGGACAACGAGATGACACTATCAATATAAAGCCAGATTTACCATCATCGTCTGCGGTGATTTAATTCAAGGCTATGAGGTCATTCCCTTTGAGTTAATGCAGAAATACAGCCTGTATTTCAAGGTCTGAACATTTCCATGTAGATAAAAATGCCACTCACTCACAAATTGTTCAAAGCCTTTACCTGATTTTTGGAGCAGCTTTGCCAAGCAGCATCCTGGGGTGCCCTCCTATCCCTGCAGGACAAGGGCACTCCTGCTGTACACTACGACCTGGAGGTGGGATAGCATCCTCTGGGGTGGAAGGAGTGGGAAAGGGCCACACCAATATCCCAAACCCTCCAAAAATCATTCACCTGTGCCATGAATGATGGAGCCAAACATGAGGTTCAGGCTGGTCTGTGGCCACGGGACATTCAACACGGCCACACAGCTGATCCCTCCACAGCCTCTCCCATCATTCTGCTTCCCTTTGCTCCACCCATGGAGAACTGTCTTAAAAAGGCAGAAATAAGCAAACACATTCAGGGTTTGTCATTTCAAAGGCAAGACAAAATCTATAAAAAGAAAAGCAAACAAGGAATCACAGGAAAATCTTACCAATAAATGAGAGGCCCGGGAGTATTTTGATCATTGATGCTGTCCAGTGGCATTGCCAGATTTTTTTTCCCAGCATGCTGGAAAAACTCTGCTCTGGGATAGGTCTGCTTTGTCAAGTGTTAGAAGAATCGGTTTGGCCTTGTTGAAGCTGAGGGTGGAGTTGGGAATGGAGCCTGGCCCTTGGTCAAATCTTGGCTTTGCTCTCCATTATGGAGACACGATCACCTCTAGCCATAATTTGGGAACTGCCACAAACATTTAATCTTCAGACTTAATTTTTTTCCCCCCTTGCATTTTCCAAGCTTTATGTTTCTTCCTTCCCCTCTTGGAATCTCTCATAATTTCGGGAGCTTGACCTCGGAGCAATGTTGGCAGCTGTGCGTGCCAAGGTTGACAACCCAGCCCTGGGCAGCTGCACAGCCCACAAACCTCCTCAGGCAGAGGTCATATCACCTCTGGAAAACAAATTAAACTGAGAACTAATAATTGGCCTATCCCCACACCTTCAGCCTGAAAGTCTTACTTCATTTAAGAACACAACTGGCACCTTCCCACGGGTTGCCCAGCCCTTTGCTGGACCCCACCCCTGGCACTGCTATTTCTCCCTCCAGGTGGGCAGATTAGGAGGGACAAAGCCTTGGCTTAGTTCCCCAAAGTACTGGTCAGCTCCATAAAATACATTAAGACAAAGGAGCTGGCTTAGGGTAATTCCTGTTTGGACCAAGAAGTCATTGAAATTGGAGTCAGATCCTTGTTCTTGCCTCGTGCAGGATGTTCTACAGCTGTTCTTGGGACGGGGACAGCCCAGCCCTTGGTGAGCTTCAGAGGCACAGTCAAGTGTGTTTCTGCTGAAACACCAAGCCCTCAAGGGCAGTAAGGACAGTGTTCAGCATGTTCAGGAAATATTTTTAGGATTAAACACATGAAAGAACTTTCTCCCCTCTTTGAGCTGGAAATGAATGCATTGTCCCTTGTTTCATATTTCAGGGGTATTGGTGCAAGAAAGACTGATTTTTATTGAACCACACACATCTCTGGTGAAGCACCTTTATTTCTTTTAAGCTCTTCCACACAGTATATGGGGATCCAGGACCCCTGTGAAATCTACAGCACGATATTAAAAAAAAAAACCCTGGATAATTTCACCAGCACCTAGTGCTGATATCACAGGTTTCGTTATGTCCCTATTACAGCAGCACATTTCAATGCCTCCTGTTTTCATCTCAGGAGGCTTTTCAACTCCAGGTCTTCCTTAGAGACTTCTACAGGAGTTCCTGTGTGTTCATCTCCAGCCTCAGTGTACTCTGAGCATAAGAAGCTGCCCCAAACCCCCATGTATAATACTGTACTTAACAGAGCTGGTGTGCAGTGGACACATGTGGTGGTGGGATGGACAAAGCTGGGGCCTGGTACTGCTGTGAGTTGACTTCCTCTGAACTTTATAGTGGTGGGAACCAAGGAGCTTGAGATGTTTTGTAAATTGACCCTCCTGCCCAGGAAAACCAAAGGCAAATTTAATTTAGGGTTGAACAGAGAGGTCAAAATGTTCTGGTTGCAATGGGAAAGACTGAAAAAAAAGCCTGGGCTTTTTGAGGCTTGCACTTGGAGGGATGCAATGTAGGACAGACCTTTGCCCCTTGGATCCATCCCAAGGAAGACTCTTGTTTATGTTGGTGTAAGGGATAGCAACAACTGGCCCAAGAGAAGAGGCTCATCCACTCCAACTGTTTAATAATATCAGCCATAGTGCTTATCACTTTTCATTAAAATATAAAAGGAAGCCAAAAAGGAAGAGCACAGTTTGTTCCACTTCCACTCCAATTAGATGCACTTTGTTATTTTCTGGATCATTCACCCTTGGTTCAATTTAGGTTTATTTTAAGGAAGGTTAATCAGCCCTCTAACTAGAGAATCCTTGGCCTCCCACTGCTCTCTTGCAGTGGTGCCTAATCAGGTATAAGGAACATTTCTGCTTTGTATAAAGGCCAGGCTGCTGCTGACCTTAAGAAGCCCCCCCTGTGGCTGCCCCGATGCACTTGATGACATGACACAAATATATGCTACATTATTTGTCCTAGAAAGAGGCAAAGGACCTGCAGAAATGTGAATATAAAAATGAATTAGATCCACATCCTCCATAGTCTAAATACAAACCCAATTATTTTCAAGTTAGGACCAAAGGCCTTGTGATCAGTGAAATGTTTCCTCCGTTTTTAGGCAAAGCAGAACACAAGCAGCACACGTGGAAGGGGGAAGGCTGAGCACGTGTCACTGTCAGTTCCCCATGCCTGCAATGCCACGAGGAAACCCACTCTTGGCTTAAATTCATGAACCCCTCACCACTGCCCACGTGTCCATTTGAGCATGTATAGTATAGAGGAGAGCAGCTCGATGAAGGAAAAGAATATGAAATGGGATCCTGAATAACAAAATCAATAGTTTGTCCAGTGCTCAAAAAGTGAAGAAATCTCTTAAGAAGTCTTCTTAGAGAGGAAGAGATAATGGACTCTGTTTTACTGCACATTATCATGATATATGTACAGCATGAACAGAGGAGCTCTCTGGGTAGTGAAGGCCTTTGCTCTTGATCTTTCCTTCCCAGCCTCGATGAAGTGCTGGTGGAAATGGACACGAGGCAGAGATGATGGTTCGTGGGATTCTGCACTGGAGAAGGAGAAGAGAGGGAAATTCTTTGCATGTTTGACTCTGCTAACTTCACCAGGGATGCTGTTGGCCTTGCAGGGCTATTGTCTTGTCACAATCTGTCTTTTATGAACGGGCTATTTATGTAGCTTCTATAGAAGATCTTCATAGGGTGGGAAACAATGGAGAGTGATGAGGGTCTGTTCCACAGGGTTACAGATGTGACATTCGAGGGCCCCAATGAGCCCATTGAAGATAAAGTGCATTGTATTTAGAATTGAATGGAAGGAATGTTTAGTTTTGAAGCAAAACCCCCGTTGTTTGATACCCTGAAGAAGCTTATCTGGTGCTTTGTTTCTGTGTAGAAAACAGGTATCTTCAGTTTCTTCTTCCTATGTACAATCAAGTAAGCATTGTGAGGCAATCAGCTTCTTCAAACACCTCCTTGGAGGGCTTGGCTCACTCTGCTTGTAGTGGGATTGTGTCTCTACTGCAGCAGGGCCTTAGTTTCACCATCCCCACCTCTCTATTGACAAGTTTCCATGTAGTGCAATGTCAATTTGCTTCTGAGTGGAAACATTAACAGCATGGATGTGTTTATATGCTCACCAGGAGACCTGGCATGGAATAAACTATGCATAAAGTATTCATAATTACCCTCAGACAAATTTTGCAGTTGGAAGGCTGTCAGGTTTTTTTCCCCTATTATTTCCCTTTTTTCCTCTGTGTCACTTTCTTTTGCCATCTTTGTGACTTCTTGGGTGGAAAACAATGGTTACTAATGTTGAATTTGTGACACTGGCATTGGTCAGGTTCCTAGAAGACAATTGCAAACACCTTCTTTGATCTCCTGCATAACACAGCCTAAAGAAACCAAGTCAATAATTCTGTCTTCAGCTCATAAAACACACTTGAAGTATAGCCTATCTCTCAGGGAGTTATTGTCTGGATGTATTGAAACACAGACCTCAAAAACTGGAGACTTCACCACATTTTCCTCTCTCACAGACTTCAAATAAAAAAACTGGTGAGCCACCATCCCCTATGCCTAATTTTCTTTACTTACAACACTGGCATAGACAATAAACGGGAAAATAACTTCAATATGATAAAAAAAGAATTACTTTTAAATTAAAATATTCCTGTCTAATGTAGCATGATAAACTGACCCTTTCACACTTAACCAGCCTCTCTGCCTCAAACCCAGCAGTCAGAACAGTGTCCTCACACCACCTCTTTGACTTGGTGATGTTTCTGGTTTCCATTGGACTTGGCTGAGAGACTTCACAGCAGGAGCAAATCTGGTGGTCTGATGATATGGGGTAAGAGCATGTGACAAACACGACTTTGCATCACTCTGCAGTGGGACACAGGATAAGGAAGAGAACAGAAAGAGAGGAATTAAAGCCTGCGGGAAAACATTTTCCATTGCTGGGAAGAGCCATTTGGAAGCTGCTTGCCCTCCTGAGTATAGCTTTTGACTTGGGGCAGGACTGAGCACTCCCTTTCCCTTGGCAGGGGGAGGATGCAGCAGAGCTGCCTGTCCTTTCTGCCCCTCACAGGGAGGTGAAAACGGTGGTGTGCCAACTACTGAAGGTGAAAATATGCCTTGGGACCAAGGAACTTCTCTAAACAAACATGCTGGGCTCCATCTGCTGCGGAATCACAGAGTGGTTTGGGTTGGAAGGGACATCAAAGGTCATCGTAGGCAGAGACACCTTGCCCTAGACCAGGTTGCTCCAACATGACCTTCCTGGGATGGGGCAGCCACAGCTTCTCTGGGTACCCTGTGCCAGGGCCCCACCACCCTCACAGGGGAGGATTTCTTCCCAGTATCCAACCTAAACATACTCTCTTTTAGCTTGAAGCCTTTCCCCCCTGTCCTGTCACTCCAGGCCCTTGCAAACAGACTCTCCATCATTCCTGAAGGTTCCCTCCAGGTCCTGGAAGGCCACAATTAGGTCACCTCAAAGCCTTCTGTCCTCCAGGCTGAACAATCCCGATTCCCTCAGCCTTTCCCCTCCTCTGGATTCTCTCCCAACAGCTCCATGTCCTTCCCGTGCCGGGGACCCCAGAGCTGGTGCAGAACACCAGGTGGGATCTCACCAGAGCAAGAGCAGAAGGTCACACATGAGGCTCTCTGTACCACCTGCTCACTGACCAGCTGGAAAAAACACAAAGCCTCCCCAAGATCCTTTATTCCTGAATGCTGAGAGCAGGAAAAAGGGAAATTGGGATTCCTGGGCTATCCAATGGCACCGCATCTCCATGTGATGCAGCAGGACTCCTCTTGCTCCTGACAGATTCACAGCTCAGAGCACAGAGCTTTGCTTTCTGACTCGATTTTTTTCAATAACCACAGATGTTTAGCTGTCTGTTAAAGTTATTGAGAATAATTAGGCTGGATCTGGGGGAACAAAATAGGACTAGCTGTTGGTTTAGCACCGTGCTGCTCCCCGAGGACACTGTTCTGGTGGCAGAGAGACTGGAAGAAATCAACTTTAACAATGAAAAAAGAGCTGGTGAGTCATTCCAGCTACGAAAGGGATTAAAATATTTTTAAACAGAAGAGCAGTTATTAATAAAGTGCAGGAAATGATAGGGAGTTATTGCACTTTGAGCAAAAAGACCAACACGACTTCCTCCCACGTAGAACCCGCTTGGATGAAACTCTCCCTCCCTCTTAAATCTTATTTTTATTCCCTCTCAACTTTCTTTCAAAACTTGTTTATTAAAGTGGCCATGATCTTATTCTTCCTCTGGGTGGATACTCCTTTGCAGTAAATGGTTTCTACTTCTCAGTCTCTAAAACTGGAAAAAAAAAACATCTCCAGCTCTTTGTTTCTTAAAAATGACCCAAGCCATCAGGAGTCAGTGCAAGTGCCCCAGACCTCCTGAGACTCCGTTCTTCCCAGGTGTCTTACCAATACAGAAAGGGTTACCTGTACCAAGTCACATTCAGATAAAGCTGTCAGTAATTTTGCTCACACTGCACAGGAAGGGTGCATGGCTGCAGAACGTGACCCCAGAACCTTTCTGACTGCCAAATTATAGCTGGGGAGAAGAACAGCGATAAATATGTATTCAAAACCCTCCCCCAGCCAAACCCTGTTCTCACAGCTGTGGGAACCCACTGCCATCAGAGCTTTCACCTGGCACTAAGGGCACAACATTTTCTCCATGGTCTGTTTTTCAACTTGGATTTATGTGGAAGGCAAACAATGCATTCCATTATTCCAGAAGTCATTTTACATGCTGGCATTCTCTTCCCCTGTAAATATCCTAATGCACCTGATTTTTTTTCTCTTGCTAAGTTTATGAATTTACTTTAACTCCTCCAAGTATTTTGGCTGCTTTCCAAAGAAATTCAAAGCAGTCTACCCAACTTCAGCTGAAATGCAGAGTCTTGTTAAGTCTGAGTGGGGCTTTTTTTGGACAGGAAAACGTTTTCCGCAGAACCTTCGCATGAGTTCTCTTCTTAACTCACTGGTGCTCCAAATCAAAACGCTGCCTGTCCTCCAGATAATCCATAAGGTTTTGCACAGCTCTGTTTTTTAGCTGCATGAATAACTTTGGGTCTGATTTACTCTGCTTCCTTCCTTTCATCACCAGTAATAGGATCCCACCACTGGAAACCAGCCCGGACCTCAAGTTTAATTTTAGTTGCCGATGCTTTACTTTCGTGATAGGCACTTCACAGAGCAGAATTCCCCTCAGCCACCAGCTCATATTTATTGTTAGAAATCCTATGAAGCACGAGAACACAAGGGGAAAATGTCCTTCTTCATCCTGAAAACATAATACTGAATGGCTGGAACGGGCCAAAATGGAAGAAAAAAACCCCAAACCCCAGTTATTTTATGATGTATTTGACTCACATCTAGTGCTGGGCAGGGAAGACACTATCCAGAAAGCTCTGAGCCACAAAATGGATGTTTTGGAAGAAATAAAACAAAAGAAAATTCTTATTTTCTCTTCTTTTTTTTTTTTTTTTCCTTTTTAAACTGATTCTTGTATTGTCGTAACACCTCAAGCCCATTTATAAGAGAACCACAAAATCAAGCTCCATTGTTGCATTCTGTCTGATTTGAAGGATGAGGCTCTGGGGCATTGAGTTTAATATCCCTATTTAATGTCCCTTTAGTCCGGGCCTGCTTCCCTGTTTTAGCATTTGTGACCTAGGCTCATATTTCTTTCTTGGATGTCTTCTGAACAGTGAGATGAATCTTTGTTTAATTTTGGCTTTCTTCCCCACTGCTGAGATTGTTTTATTTCTTGATCAGCTGTTACAGAAATAATTTTCTGCGATGTTTCTCTTTTTTTTTGTTTCTTTTCTTTTGGAAACTGTGCATCTGCTCTTGGCATCTGTTCCATATCCTTTATGAACACTGAAGCAGGGCATTTATTTATTTTATTTTTTCTTGCAGAGGCTGAATCTATTGTCTAGAATATATTGCCTTTGCCTTAAAAAGCCCACAGTCTCCTTCATTGATGCTTTATTCTTCTCATGCTGGAAACACTTCTTATTGCTCATCATCTGGTGAAATTGTATTTTACTCTATGTCATTACTTTCTCTGCAATTTCTTTAGAGTCTTTAATTGCATTCACCAACCATTCCAGCCCTTCCTCATTATCTACATCTTTAATGTTCCTTGTTACTTTTTGCACACCCATATTTTCTTTTTTTTATTTTTAATGCTACTAGTGTATATTTGATGATCCACAGTCTCTGAGGCCCACTAGAAATCAGCTTCAAAGTTCAGCCTTTCCTACCCTATGTCATTTCTGTCTCTTTATTCAAGAGAATGTCATTGCATGTCCTCTGTTTCAATGCAAACATCTCTCTCTTTTTTTTTTCCTAATCGTTTATCCTTCCTAATAGTACAGAGCAAACCACTTATGCTGAAGAGTTTGAGCCTCATTGAAATGTTTTGCTCTTGACAGGTTCAACTTCAGTGGAGAATCCCTCTCTGTATAGTTTCTGTATTAGATTTAGCATTAAAACAACCCTTCTGCACCTCAGCAAGGTGCTTGACTAAGGCATTTATTGCTCCAACTTGTTTGTTTCTGTCAAGTCAACGTCTTTCATCTTCAAATATTCTTACCCCTCTGCTGGCCATGAAGTGACAATGGACAAACACACACTTTGGGATTACAACAGGCTTTTAAACAGGCCTCTTTAGGCTTCCCTGAACAATTACCAACAGAGACTTTGCTCTCTGCAGAGTGCCAAGAACTCATAAAGCTCAACAATGATGATCCATGTGCAGAGGGAATGCCAGACCCAAAGCAGACCAAGCGTTTCCTGAAGCTCCAAGGGCTGTCGCAGGAGCAGCTTCCCAGCGGCTGAACGCAGTGACCGTGCAAAGCTCAGGGCAAGGAAGGGGCATGGAGTTCCTGATGAGCAATTCAGCCACCAGCAGCACGTCAACCAGCCACCTGGACACTCCAGTGTCAGGAGGAGCACCAGCACAGCTTGTGTCTCTTTTTCTGGCCCTTCTCCAGGGGCTCGGAGGAAGGAGAGTGCCTCCTTCTTTGTCGTCCTCTCAAAACAAAAGTCAAGTGGAGGAAAGTTTGTTTTCCCTCCTACGAGTAACCAAGGGCAGCCCTGAAGCAGGAGAGTTGTACAAACTCTCATTGTAAGATACAAACTCTCATTATCAACAAATACATGAGAAATTTATCCACAGCTCAGGCACACATGCACTTACCAGAGCAACACGTCTTAACCTCCAAGTTCACTCTCTTTCCTCATCACTCATGAAATCACAGAGTGGGTGAGGCTGGAATGGATCCCAGTGGCTCATCTGGTCCAGAATCCCTGCTCCAGCAGGGTCATCCCAGAGCACATGGCACAGGAGTGTGTGCAGATGGGTCTGGAATATCCCCAATGAGGGAGACTCCACACCCTCTCCAGGCAGTCTGTTCCAGTGCTGTTGCCCTGAGTAAAGAAGTCCTTCCTCATGTTCATGTGGACCTTCCCATTTTCCAGTTCCTACCTGTTCCCCTTGTCCCATTGCTTGGCACCACTGTGCAGAGCCTGGTCCATCCTCAGACACCTTCCCTTCAGATACTGATGGACACTGAAAATGTCCCCTCTCAGTCATCTATGAACTCTCCTTGTCTTTGAACTTATCACACCATCTCAAAGCACTTAAGTTTCCTTATTCCCACCAATACATTTTTGGGGGCTGCACCAAGGCTTTACTTTTTGAAAGAAGAAAAGGTTTCATAAAGCTCTCAGCCTGGAGGTAATTCAAGACCAGCCCCAACAAAGGCACTCAGCATGTAAAAAAATTAGGAAGACAAGCCAGCTCCAAATGAACATTGAAATTGTTATTAGCTAAATGAAAGTATGATTTTTAAAAAAAATATATGTTATTTTCACATTAATAATTCTGTGGCAAATATTTTCCCCTTATATCACTCTGGAACTTGGGACCCCAGCCTGCTCTCCAAGTTCACTTTGTAGGTTATGTTCTGAGACCATTACTTAAACCCAAAAATCAGTAGGATAGAACCATCTGCAAATACTTGTAGAGCTCAGTGGATCAAAGTTTTCCTGATTCGTGCCATAAGAGATTCACTTATTCTTCATGTTTTGGTAGATCATATATTGTCCCTTTGGAATATATTGGAAAACTGGAACGGCATCAGAGAACTCCTGTTACAGAGAAAACTGCAAAATTGTTTCATGTGAGTTCCTCTGAATTTCACATTCCCCATTATCCTGGGGGATAATGGAACTGGTCCATCACACTGATGCTAAAAAGGTTTTTTGTAATAAATGCAAAGAGTTGGAACTCCTCATCCTACTGGCATTTATGGGTGTTGCTGGAAAAGAAACACCTCCTCGGGGGGAAAGGCTAAAGGAGAGCTGTGGATGCCAAGGAGGCTTGTGCTGGGAAATCAGCCACAAGCAGGCAAAAGGATTCCCATTGATACTTTAATGCAAAAAATTGTGAGAACAGCATTCAAATGTTCACTGGGATAACACAAACAATCAGAAAGAGTCAAAGGAAAAAGCAAAGGCAGTTTGTTGGCTGATGGTTTTGGGGAGGGCTGCCCTACTCTGCGGCAGAGCACATCTGGTTGGAGCCTTGGTGTAAAAGGAACAATGTCACAATTGTGGGCTGAGCTGGCTTTAGATTCTCTGACTGAAAAATCTTCAAATAAAAGCTATAGTCTAGATGAGAGTAAATTGTACAATTTCTATAGAGTAAAGAAATCCATGTCAAAACCAAATGTAGCCAAGTCTGACAACATGAAGTTGCATTTTATGAGCCACAGAAGAAAAACAAAAACCAAAAACTTGATTCGTGTTTCCAGAAAATAGCAGGAAAAAGGTTTTCTGTTATATAAAAGCCTCTTGCAATGGCCACAACTCAGATCAGATCCCTCATAGGATTTGCACAGCACACTTCATCTCTCTTATTTTTAGCCTTTATTTGTTGCAAATACAGATGTTTCATGCATCTATAATTTTAAAATTTCCACACTAGAATGCAAAGTAAGTAAAGAGTACACTCACTTCTACTTAATTTTCAGATATGTTCAGCCAAGTACAGTAGAGTTTTGGTAATTAGACTGATGAAAAATTGGTATTCAGGGCCCATTTATTGAAAATAAATTTGCCTCTTCTTAATTTGTGTGGTCTTGTTAACTTGTTGAGGCGGCTGCAAATGAAATTTAATGATTAATTCCAGCACATGACACAAAAGGTGAGAAGAAACTGTGTATGTAAATTGTTGGTTACCCACCCAAACTAACTCACTGCTGTGTGAGAAACAGAAAATCTCCCACCTCTGCTGAGGGTGAAGTGGCTCAGTGTTACCACTGGTGGTGCATGAACGAGCTTTCCAAGAAGTGGCAGCAGCCTGTGGGCAGCAAAAGCCACCTGTGATGTAGAGAGGTGGTTCTATCTAGCAGCAACTCATCCAGACAGCACAAAGGCCTCAGTTATGTCATTATTCTAATTTTCCCAAAGCTTCATAAGTGCTCTACATTAAATTAGCTAAGCTGTTGTCATGCTTGTGCCAGGATGCTCTGTATAATTCAGCACAACCATAACCACCTGCAGAAACACTGAACACACACACCTCTCGAGCTGCCCTCTTGAAATCGTATTCCAAAAATTTTCATTAAGCAGTAGGAGAAGTTTCTCAAACAATATCACACAACACAAACCAGTCTGTTTCCTTTTCATTCCTGCATTACCTGCATTGAAGTTCAGGCTGTAGCCTTGAACAACACCAAGAAAAGCGGGTTTGTTTGCAGTGTGCTAGTCTTCAGGCTGCAGAATCCTCAGTCACCAGAAAGATGAAGATAGCTCTGCTGAGAGTTAACTTGATCACTCTGTATTTTTAATTAACATAAGGAAGCACTTGCCTTGCAGAGAGCGGGATAACGTGGTGAAGGAGTTAGTAAAGTGACTTGCAGGAGCAGCCACGAGTGCGTGGAAATCTTCTAGGAGCATCTCTATTCCCTTAAAGTGTGTGGAAATCTTCTAGGAGCATCTCTATTCCCTTTGAGTGTTGTTTTTTGTTTTTTTTTTGTTCGTTTTTTGTTTGTTTGTTTGGGTTTTTTTGGTTCGGTTTTTGTTTGTTTGTTTGGGTTTTTTTGGTTCGGTTTTTGTTTGTTTGTTTTTGGTTTTTTTTTTTGTTTTTTGGTTTGGGGTTTTTTTGGAGCAGGTGCTTTCTGAAGATCTCATGTATTTTTTCATTTTGGCTACTGAAGTTCTGAATGTATGCAACACTGAAATCAGCAGCTGTTTATTTTGTATTTGGTGACTGTCAACAGGAGCAAAAGGATCTGCATGCACAGTCCTAATCAGCATTATTTGGCGTTCTGATGCACTCAGAACACTTACAAAGCCATGACAATCCTGCTGTGTTGACTAAACAATTTTACACCTGGGAGACTTTTCAGATTTTTGTTTATGATTTAAGCTACGAGTCACAACCGGTATCAGCAAACAGCTTGGACTAAAGCCAGAGGTTTGAAATTTTCCAAAGGGAGCCACTGCACTGAAAGAGGTGGCAGATTTTTATTATGGCTTTATTTTTTCACGAGGCAAAAAGAAGTGAGCGCCAAGAGTCTTCTCTCAATCCCTAAAACATACTTGAAACTTGTTTGCTTCTGAATTTTTACAAGCAAGTGCCTTATACTTTGTTACAGGCTGCCAGGCAGCAACTCCTTCCTGAAACAGTCTAATGCTTGTCCCTGTAACAACGTTTTAAATTCGATGAATTAAATAGAGACTTGGTGGAAAAAAAACGCCTAACACCTGACCCTCTAATTAGCAGCTGCCCATAATGAAAAATGTTAAATCCTGGCATTTCTTAACTTTGTTATCTGAACCACAACCACTTCAGGCAGGGTTTGCAGTGTGGGTGCATCATTTCCTGAGCATTTCCAGGGTAAGGGCTTTAATTAGCAGAGAGCCCCTGGCTGGTTGGACAGTGACTGTGGGGAGAGGATGGAATGGCACACAACAGAGCTTGTGGATGTGATCTAACTCATGGAATCCTGGAAGAGTTTGGGTTGAAAAGGACCTTAAAGATCATCCAGTTCCAACCCCTTGCCTTGGGCAGGGACACCTTCCACTTGGTTGTTGTTCAGACCCACAACAAGGGGCTGGCAGAAGGGTTCTGTTGGTAGAGCCAGGGATCAACCCCATCACCTTCTCCAGGGTTACTCTTGGGTTTTCTTTGTTTTGGATGCCCTTTCTCCTTGCAGGGATGGACCTGACCCCATTGAGGGACACAGGACTGCTCAGGGGACACAGATGGGCAGTACTGTAAGGATCTGGTAGGATCCTCTTCATCAGAGGACTGGGGACAAGCTATGGCACTGGCCCCTACTGCACACAGGATCATTACATATCCATTCCTTAGCAGGGGAGTGAACCTTCCAGCAGTCTCACCAGGATTCTCCACCTCTCTGCATGCAG
>VXAU01005048.1:163067-174086 GCA_013399695.1 Formicarius rufipectus | reverse complement strand
GTTTTTTTTTTTTTTTTTTTTTTTTTTTTTTGGTGGAAGAGGAGATGACAGAAACGATTTCATCCTGCCAGCCAAAAGCAGGACCCAGCTGGCCCTGCCAGCATGTAAGGCTCACTGCACCTGGGCTGGTGGCATCAGTAGCTCCAGACGAGCTGTGAGACATGCCATGGGCATCCCTCACCCTGCAGGAGCAGCTGGTGGGGCAGGCAGATAGCAGGGAACACACTCCCCCTGCCAGCCACTCTGGGAGAACAGCTGATAAATCATGGATGAGGGTGGAGAGGCTGTTGAGTTCATTCTTTGCAGGGAGACTCCACGAGGAAGGAACTCTGAGAGCAATGTGCAGGTGTGAGGTGGCACCAGCCCCATCAGAACTGAGCCCCCACTCAAGATGGCAATTTGTGCATTCCTTTCCTTGCTGGGGATTTGCATTAACCAGCAGGTATTGTCCCTGCTCATTGCTGGGGGGTTGGCCTGGATGGTCTTTGGAGACCCCTTCCCACCCAGACTGTTCCACGAGCCTTGGTCTCCCCTGTGCACCATCAGGAACAGCCTCGTGATGTTCACTTGCTCTTCAAGGACAAACCCCTTCTAGTGATTAACTACCCTTTTAATTGGACAACATTTCTTGGCTCTGGTGTTGTAGCCTTTATGTTTATTGCTTTCTCCTCAAATCATAAGTATTTATTCCCTTCCTTTTTACTATTGGCTTTTACATATTTGTCAATATATCTCCTTGCAGACTTTTTCCTTGACTAAACTGACCAGAGACCACTCCAGTGTTCCCAGTGGATTACTTTTCCAGCTGTGTGATCATTCCCACTCCACTCACCTGGACACTCTGCAGTGCAAGGCCAGGTGGGACCACCCTCAGCACCCAAAACTGAGGAGCCCAAAGCTAATCTGGCTTTTACCGGAGACCTGCAGGGAGAAAGAAGGACTTAAGACCTGACAAGAACAGCCAGGTATCATCTCAGCTCACTTGGAGAGCAAAATAAGGGAGATCCTCCTGTCTTCCCCACTGCTGCCCACGTTCTCTCTTCTCCACCTTTCACGACAACCATCATTTGTCAACTTTCTCAAGCAAAAGAGCTTAAGCTGGTCTGCTGCTGCTCATCTTAATGAGCCAAAGCCTCTTCTTGTCTTTAAAAAGATTTTGGCTGTGGGGAGGTCAGAGGTAAACAATCCACCACGTCAGGCTAAATTAGATTTCATTTTAAGTTATTACACCCTTTTCTTTCTGCTGTTATTGCTGCCAGGCCCTGAGGAGTTGCATTAAGCTGCCTACAGCAATGCCAACATGTCTTTGTTTTTTTTTTTGTAGAACAGAACAGCCAACAACATGCACCAAATATCTGTGTTATAAAGCAAGGTTGCCTTGAACTCTTCAAAAAATTTCAGGGTTTTTTTTTACTGTCTACTTGCTCCCCTGTTTTTCTCTAGAGGTAACCTACCTTAATGCCTTTTTTCTCTTGGGATATCCACATGTCATCTCAACAGGCTCCACCAGATTTCAGGAGAAGGTCCATTTTTTTTTTTTATTACTCTCTTCTTTAGGCCACCACAGCCCAATAACTTGTGCCTGCTTTCCTTTGCAAAACTTTTTTTCACACCTGGGTTTATCAGTGGCTTTTTAAAGACCTCCCCAACAAGCACCACCTGGTGCCATCTCATGGGTACTCAGCTGACACATAAAGAAGCAAAATAACAGATGTGAGCAAACATTAATTAACTTAAACTAAAATGCAGATGCAGGAGGTGGTCCAGTAGCTCTGCACTACGTGTCTCAGAGGATTTCTTTCCCTGAGATAAGCATTATAGGAAAAATAATCCCTGGAAGTCTGTATCTGATCGAGGCTAGAACATGAATTCAGTTATTATTTAGTACAGGTAAACAACATGAGAAAAATATGCAATAGTTCTTTCAGATTTTTGAAGAGAAAATACATACCTAGGAGAAACAAAATAAAAATCTGAAAGAAACAAGTAGCTGCAGGTTATTTAGAACTTTCTCTACCTCTCGCACTGCAATAGCCACAGTAAGAACAGCAAACAGAGCTGCTCAGAGAATTGCAGAGAGTTATATTCTAAGATGAGCTATTTTATTTCTATTGATTCTAACACTGAAAACAAACCCCCCAAAACAACAAACCCCATACCTAAATCAAAGAACCTCCCCAAAATCCCAGAATTAAGAAAAAGGGGAGGGAAAGGAATAAGCCCCTACATCTTAGAGCTCTAATATAACTCACCAGGCTCTTCTCTAAGCATAGACACACGGTGAGGGTTTTTCCAGGGAAGCCTCCACCCCATTCCCCACCACGATTTTTATCCTCATCTCTATACACAAGGCAGCAGATCAGTCCTAGGGCTGCATGTTTTTCACTTTTTCTAGCAGTGGGTAGGTTAGAAATGTGCCTTTTGGTGCTAAAGGGATGTCAGTGCCTCAGAGTAACCACAAGCAGAGCTCCTGCTGCAGGTTTGCACAGGTATGTGGAAATCAAGCATCAAGCTTGCTCATGTTTTCTAAATCTGGCCAAGGCTAAGGGAGTATTTCAAGCATTACCTGGAGCTGTGGATTATGACACTAAATTAACACATCCTGCCGTGCTCCTTCACTTGTTCTGAGCAATAAACCACCTTATTCAACAGTCTGAGCTCTGAATAAGAGCACCTTCCTTGAAGCATTGTATCTGGATAAAGGAATTCTTTGAAAAGCAGCAGAAGCACCCATTATGTAATTAAAACTTCCCTGTTTACATGGAAAATCACTGAGACTAATGCTGTGAGAAGATGAAGGCTTTAAAGGGTAGAACCTTAACTTTCAAGTCCCTCTGAAGAACGTGAGTCATCTTCGGGAATGGGATTAAAGTGAATTTCTGCTTCAGTAGGAGGTTTGCTTTGGGACACTCCTTTCTCCCTTCATTTTCTGGCTGTCTGATGTCTGTGCTCAGAGTCAGGCTGGGAAGGGAAGCAAAATAATGCCACCAAGGCACTCCTGCAGCAGCCTCTCTGTGGCAATCAGGAGTGTGAGACCGGCCCTATGAGGCTGCTCTGACTTCTCCACATTCCCCCAAATTCTGTGCACTGAGCTGGTGTCACTGAACTCCTGGGTGGGGGGTGATCCCAAAGCCAGTCGTGAGCTGAGATAGTGTGTTCTCATTCTGAACTTACTGGTGTGGAGAGAGCAAAAGAAAGTTCATGGAGAGTCTTGAAAAAAAAGAGACTCTGCTGGAAGTTTTATCTTGGGCTGTTTTTTCTGGTGTTGCATTTTATTACTGCTTGTTTTCTAGGTGGTGTGTGAATTATCTATTCTTTTAAAGGTTGGAGGCAATAAACCAGGTAATGCCAGCAGTTCACTGCCTAGGATAAGATACTCTCAACAACACAGTTAAAATAGAAAGGAAATCTGAGTTACTTTATTGATCCCTTAGGAGGATGCAAAGCCAAACTCTGAAAAAAACCAACCAAACAAACTGCAGGCTGTGACCTTTATAATATACAAAGCTGTAGAACAGGGACTTGGACATACATCTGTAGATGAACTTCTACAATTCACACCTCATTTAAGGCATTAAAGATGACATTTTTAAAAGCAGGTTGACCTTTGCTGTTTGTCAGTCTACTTGGAGTTTCCATCATCCCTGAAGGTGGAGGAGGAACTCTCATTTCTGCAGCAGATTTAGTTACCACTCTTTTTCTTCTTCCTTGATAAAGACAAGAAAAATGTACATGAAAGGGCAAATAGTGGAATGAGCGCCTTGAGGTGCTTGGTGTCCCAGGGTCCTCTCCTGGGGTGTGTCCAGCCCCATGAAGAGCAGGAAGGGAGGTGTCTCCCCGTGGGCCAAGGACTCTCCTGGGATGGAGGGTTTCCTTCCACACAGACCCACATGACAAGAGTAGGTGCCAGAAACAACCTCTGAAAGATCAGGGAGAAATTGCTAGTCAAGAGGAAGCTATTTCAGAGAAAAGAGAGGGGTAGGACTGAAAAGGGATGGGAAGAGAAGATGAAGACTTCTTAGAGGGTCCCTCTTGTGGAGTCTGAGGCAGTTATTCCACTGCCTCTTGGAGAACACTCAGGGCCAGAATCCCTTTTCCTCATGACGTAAGTGATGCAAAAGTTAAATGCAACATTTCTAAGTTGGTAGAGCAGACTCTGCTTTGGTGTGATCCCTACACCTCTGTGAAAGAAGCTCTGCCACAGTCAGATGAGCTCCTAAGTGCAGTGAAACACTCTGGGAATGGCATGTGGGGAAGACTTGCACAACCCTGCACTAAATCCATCTGTGCTAGCCCATGTTGGATTAGGGGATCCATGGGCATTGGGAAGAAACCAGCTGAGAAAAATCAGGCAAGAATGGGAGGCAAACAATTCAAGGGGTTGTGCCCACACAGAATGGACTTTTAGGAGTACAGTGAATGAAAGAAATCTAAAGTGTTTTGATGAGCATCACTTTGAAAATAACTGAGTATGTTAAAACCGAGACTTATTAAAATCTGAAGCAGGGACAATTGCTGGAGAAATTTCAACTCTTAGCCAAGAACATCTTCCAGCAGAACATATCCTAAGTATACCACCTCAGCTCTGAGATGTCCTTGCAGGTATTATTCCCCAAACAGGTGATCCTGTTTTTGAAAGGCTAAACTCTAATGCCAGTTAAGTGTTGGCAAATATGGAAGACCAAGAAGGTGTAGCAAACCCTCTGTGCAGGGCTGCTGTTGGAGAAGGTTATTGGAATCCAGGGATGTGATTTGATAATTATTAAAGGAATAGCTCAAGTTCCCTGACAATGTTGTGTCGTTCCACCCACACCTTGCTGGTGTTTAGAGAACTTGCCTTCTTGTAGGGTAAGCTGAATTCTGCTTTATGTTGGAAACAGTAATTCATTATTTGTTTTAAACCAATGGGGCTGATCAGTTGACAAACAATAAATTTCAAGTTGCACATTTTAACTGTAGAATCTGTTGTTGAGAAATATCAAAGGATTTACCTTTCCTTTTAGAGACTTAGAGTAGGTGACCTTTGTTTCTGAGGATCCAAAATGATAGTCCTGCCAAGCCCAGACTTTCAGCCAAGCCCAGATTATGCACAGACTTACTGGTGCTGATGTTTATGCCCATGAGAGGTATTAACATGCTTCACTCTCAACCAGTCTTTGATTTGAGCAATTGCTGGTGAAAACAAAACCAAGCCAGCGGTGAGAGAATAGGGCAAAGGAGTGGTCAAGCTAATTATTTTTTGGAATGGACAAAGTCTGAGGGCAAATCATAAGCAGGTGGCATGAGCAAGAAAAAGACATGCAATCGTTTTCTTAGAGGCTTCATCACGGGGTGTGGGAATGGTTGGCCTGTTATTCACAGGAAAAATGCCAGTTGAAGATGAGTTATGTTGTGCTCAGCCCTGAAACTGTACTTTAAAATGAATCAATTCTGATCTGCAAACTGTAAGAAAAGCTTATAATATTTATATGGTGTCAAGTTTATGCCCTTGAAAGTGCAGATCCCAGGACTGTGGAGTGGTGGGCTCCAAGGATTTCAGTGAAGATATATAGATGCAGAGCAGCTGAGAAGAGGCAGCTTTGCTGGCTACCAGAGAAAATGATGTTCCCTGATGAAGTAAGTGCTATTTATCTTTCCGAAGTCACAATCAAATATAGAGACAACTGCCCAGGGAAAATAGGCAGGCTGCATTTTTGGATTTTCTTTTAGCTCCGTTTAGATTTTGCTAATAAAATACAGTGTAAGTATGGCCTTGCATGGCTGTTAGGAACTCTATTTTTCTGAGAAACAATTTAGGACTTTTTCATGAGCCCATGTTGCACATGGGTGTTATCAATTTGAATTCCTCTTGTCAGCACACTTGACCACCATCCTGATTATACATAATGGCAGAATTTGGCATAGCATGACTGGAAAACAGCTTTTTCTCAAAATTGCCTGACCACACAGCCTGAACATCTTAATGTCTGTAGTCAACAAGCTTTCCCATGATTTTTAAGGGTTGGGTAGGTTTCTGGGGCTGGTTTTCAATGGAAGTCAATAGATATAAATATTTTAGTCTAAATTCAGTGCATGTACAGGTTTGTATGTGACTGGGATACTCAGATTTTATTCTGGAGGTGCCACTGACAGCTGAGGTCGGGTGCCCACAAGGAAATGACCGTGGGTCCTGCTACCCTTCATTCCTGTTCCCTCACCTGGGGAGGCCTTCAGTTCTGTGCTGAAACTCTGCTTTGTTCCCAAGGTTCCCTTGCTAAGCTGTAGCACTATTGAACAGGTATGGGGATGGCTGAAATCCTGGTGGGAATCAGAGACTGGTGTGCTCCTGCTTGTTCCACCTGAAAGGTTTATCCAGACAGGCTTAGAACATCCCCATGGCTTATTTGTTTAGGGACCTTTCGTGGGAGGTGGGAAATGAGGACTTCATGCCTCGTCTCAAGTAGGAAGGGACTTAAACCCGCACCACCCCTGTGGTAAATAACAGGTCAAGAAGACAAATCTGCTGCCTCTTCTTCCAGAAGTCCAACTAAGCTCCTGCAGCCACACCTGGGAGTTGGCTCCTGGCCGTGGACGGTGGGGCAGGCAGGAGTCCAGCCAGTTGAAGGGAGTTTAATCCAAGCTCCTCAGCTTTCTGTTCAGCCAGCAACGTGCAGTCTGTGTCAGCACTCCTGTCTGCATTGTGTGTTTGGGCATTTAATTATTGCCAGCTATTTCAGGAGCTGGTGGTGCACTCTTGCATGTCTGGGCTCCGAGGCCAACGTGTGAGTGGCTCGTCTTTGGTGAATTTAAACACAGGCATTATCTGATGAAGTGCTTTTTCTGATTTAGAAGCTGCAGAGGGACTGAACAGGGTGATCAATCAGTATTGATCAGCACAGGTTTTTCTGGGCTCAGAAAAGTGTGCTGTGAGAAAGGACTGCAGGGCTTCAGTGCTGCTGGAGCCATAGCCCTGGGAGAAATCAAAGTGAGGGTAATTAATGCTGTTGGCATGAACATTAATTCTGGACTGGTGATGATATGGACATTAAAAGGAGTATGTAGCCTTTCCCATAATGTATTGCACTAAGTGTGTGAATATATATTTGGCTGCAGTTGAGTTTGATGAATTATCTGCCTTGGCTCTGCCACTGATACTTTTCTAAAGCTCATTGAACACAAAGTGGTGGCAAAGCCCAGAGTTTTGACTGCTGCTCATGGGCCACTCACAACACGGAGCCCTGAGCCAATGTGGGTTTTTTGCTCCAGCTGTGCAGAAGGAGCAATTGAGGCTTCTAAATGCTGCCTGCTATAAAGGGCTGTATTAAAAAGAAATACTGCTACCTCAGTCTTCCCAGGGAAAACAACCCTCACTGGTTTCTGCAGTGCTTGGTGTTGGAAGGGGAGGGGGTTGGACCAGCCATTCCCTTCTGTCACAGCACTTTGCTGCTGTTGTCCTTGAAGTCTGTAACAGCCCAGCCTCTCCCTGCCTTGAACTGGGGGAATAACTGTGCATTCTCTGGCCACCTGCCTGGGGTGAACTCGCCTTTTCTGCTCTGCTCTGTGCAGGGTCTGGCCACAGAGGCAGGTATAGACTTCTTGCAAATCATCCTCTCAGCTCTGGTGGCTTTTGTATATAAAAATCCTGGAGCAGAAGGGGTTGCCACATCATGGTGACAGTCTCCCTTTTCTTCCTATCTCCTTTTTGAAACAATAACAGCTCATTTGTGCCTTTACAAATAAAAAAACCCCCATAGATTACAGCCTCAACTGCATGCCAGCTTGTGTGGCCGCAATAGTCTGAACACCCTTTGATTTCTAAGACTTAATTTAAAATTCTGTGGATTTGTTGTAACTTCCCTGAAAAAAATCCTCCCTCGAGTGGGTGTGAGGTGCCCCTATTGCTCTTTAAGTTGCCAAGCCTTGTACCTGCAGCTGGCTGGGCAAAGCTGAACAAAGACAACAACAGCCTGGCATACCCCTTGAGTGGGTACAGCCTTGAGGGGAGCAAAAATCACCTTTGCCTCTGGAGTGACTGAGTCCCAAATCTGGAGCCCTGCCAGTTTTTTGGGAGCTTCTCTGCCTGGAGGGATTGCAAACTCATTAGTAACATCAAGAGCAGGACAAGGTTTTAACCTGATGGCTTCCCAGGTGGGTGTCCCTTTCTGGAGCTCATTGTGCTCTCTGGGGGTTCTCACCTTCGGGGTGCAAACCTTTCTTGTAGGTGCACAATGACTTTGTGCTCGGGGAGCAGCTGTGTGGGTCCCTGGGACCTGCTCCAGCTGTGCCAGGAGGGTGCTCTGGATGGGAGGCATTCAGGAGAAGGCATCCCTGGCACCAGCAGGCTGCAATTAGTTACTCATGTAAGTACTTCAGCAATCCTGCTTTCATCCATGGCCAACGGTAACATTCCAAAATGGAAAAGCAGAAATAACTCGGAGCTCAAAGAAAGTTTTATTCAGTCACTGATAGAGTAATTTTTCTCCTTTACACACTGCAGCCACTGAGCAGTAGTCATGTTTTTATTTTTCCTACAATAAATCCTATTTTCTAAGTATCTGTATCAGCTGAGCTCAGGGCATTTCAGAGGTATCTTCCAAAAGGCTCATAGGCTACAGAAAGGAAAGCTGGCACGTGCTGTGTAGGGCACCTCAAACACTTGTCTCAACCCTTTTCCTCTGTTTAAAATGAAGCCAATGGAGCTGAGTGCTCTCCATCCACAAATAATGACAGTTCTTCAACTCTAAAACTTGTTGTTGATATGAGAAATAATCTCATCAGCTTCACCTTCGGTTCTACATTTCCCTGAAGGAACGTGTCTAGGAGAGAAAATCCTGACAGACACAACGACTGAGACTTTCTGTTCTGTGTTTGAATTAATTCCAAAGTTTTAAATTGGGACTTATTTATCTTTTTAGTGCTGCTTTATCAAAATGCTTATCTTCAGCTATCTAGTGATTGCTCAATTTGTATCTGCAACCTCTTACTAGCTTGATGCTATCAAATTTATTTAATGATTCTTTGTTTGCATATCAAAGACAACGACTACATCTCTTGCTTACAAAGCTAGATCTAATCTTGAATCTTGTGTTAATTCTTTGATCTGGGTGCTCTCGGTGCAGTGTAAAACAACAAACCACAGCATTTTCATTAAGATACGCCAGTGATACCATTTCCTGAGAAAATAAGATTTTCTTGCCTGGTCTTCTGCGGGGCTCAGGGAACATGAGATCTGTTAGTGTAGGGCATAAAAAGGTCAGCACAACGACAAGGCTGTTTATGAAAGAGAACATTCACCACTTGAGAAAACAAATTGGGAAGCAGAGCTACCTCTGTGAGCAAGCTCAGCCTGAGAGGACAGGATGGTGACCACCCAGGGCAGAACCTTGCAGGGAGCTGGAGAGGGGAGGGACATCTAAGAGGGAGGTCAGCAGGTTTAACAATTCTTTCCTGAAGCGCTTCAAACCTGCTTGGTTGCAGGTCGGTGTTTCTGGAGTGTTAGGATTTAATAAATCCTTCTGGTTTGCTCTTCCTGAGGAGAAGATCTACACGAGGAGAGACAGGGAAGAGTAAAAGCAAGGTATGCATGCAATTCAGGCCATGCCTCGCTGCACAAAGCTTGTAGACAAGACCTTTTCCACCATCCTTAAGTCAGGCCTTCAGCAGGTATTGGATTCTTCCCAACCATAAGCCTATCTATGCACAGCCATTCATAACCCTGCACCGAGGGGAGAAGCCCATAAATGCTTTCAGCATGTGAAGAAAGGCCTGTGATTACCCTGGAGCGGCTGTAATTCCTTCTGTAATATTTGTACCAGCGGCAGAAGCCACAAATCCTCAATCTGTGCTGTGCTGGCCAAGTGCCTCGTGGTACCTAAGCTGGTGATTAATGGTGCTGAGGTTGATCAGCAATGCAGCACAAAGGAAGCAAACCTTCAATTGCTGTTATCCTGTGCCCCGGGAGAGTAGCAGGGCAGGATGGTCAGGGGGAGCTTTAAAGAAGGATTTCTTTGAAGTTTTCCTGTGAATGGCTGGAGACAAAGGGCAGGATGTGCCAGTCAGCTGTGGGGTGTAGGGTGGGATGGGGGACTGGGAGGAAGATGATGTCTGGGAGCCAAAACTGAAGGGTTTTGTATTGAGAGTTGAAAATCCTATGTAAATGTGATTACAGTTTTATTTTCTTGCAATAATGGTCGTGGATGGAGCCTGGAAGAGCAATAAAACCCCTGTCACTGGGGAGCCAGGCAGTGATGCCTCTGGATAATGGCAGGAAATGGAGTTGTGGCCTCCTTGGCAGCTGCCACAAGACTTGTTCTTCCCTTCCCTGTGCCTTTGGGGCTGTTTCTGATGTCCTTAGGGATGATGGATCCAGTTAGGAAAGGGAGACCAACAGTATCCCCAGCCCAGGTCCTTGCCTAGACCTTGGCCAGTCATTAAGGAGCCTTTTTCCTTGAAGTCTGAGAAATGACAGCAATGGATGTAGATGTTGAAGACCTGACTTTTGAGAGCCCAACTCATGACTGTTTGGAGGGGTTTTTTTCTGAGTTTAAAGTTCACAATCAGTTCTGTGGCTATGCCACGCCTCAGCAAAAGTCCTCATTCAAAAAACCTTTCAAAAGGGAAGTTTAGATCCAAATTTTGGGGCTGAGCTGCAATTATTCTGGATGTTCTGCAATTCTTCTCTGTTTTTGTCAGGCTACTGAGCTCTGCTTCTCCAAAAAGCCTATTTTTGACATCGAGCTAGTATTTCATAAGCTTAAAGTGCATTTGGCAGGCCTAAGGATGCTGCCTTCATTGTTATTCCAAAGAGACTGCAGATGAGAGGAGATGCCTGCATTAACAAGGGAGCTGGACAGCTTGCCATTTGGAGCTTGCTTTAACTAATCAATGGTACAGGATTATGAACAAGATCTGCTGAAAGGCTGGGAATTTTACTGCAACATTTGCAAATGATATGAATGTGAGACCTAGAACAATACTCTCACTGAAATTTAATCTTTCTTAACTTGAGGAGCTTTCTTTCTTTCTTTCTTTCTTTCTTTC
>VXAU01005048.1:82661-162849 GCA_013399695.1 Formicarius rufipectus | reverse complement strand
TTTCTTTCTTTTCTTTCTTTTCTTTCTTTTCTTTCTTTCTTTCTTGTCACAGGAATCCACTGGGTGCCCAGGAGTTGATTTCTCTAACCTGCATAGGAGATCCAACCCCAACGTGGCTACACCTGTGGGTTCTTTTCACAGAAACTGAGTATTTTCCTCCGTGCTGCTCCATGGATGTGATTTTGCTTGCAAATATCTCTGGACATTTTGCTCTGGGTACTGAAAATCCAGCCCTTCATTTTTTTATTTTTTTTATTTTTTTATTTAGCACCACTCAGCTTGGACAAACATGAAAGGATTCCTGTGTTTCACTGATCCCACTGCAGCGAGGCTGTGACTGGAGCGGGTGGCTGTGGTCTGGTTCGTGTCAGGATGTGGCTTCTGATGGAAAGATGTGCAAGGTGCTGAAGAGAAGGGAAGGAAAAAAAGGCAGACATGGATAAAGAGGAGTTTCTTGCACCTCCATCATCACATCCCAGTCTTATTTTCCATGCTTTTGCAAAGTGCTCGTAGCAGAGTTAGGAAAATCACCTCTTGGCTAATCAAAGCAGAGAACAGAGGGATGTGCAGGCTGAGGGACCTCCCAGGATTGTGGAGGAGGCCCATGTCAGAGGTAGCAGCCAAGTTCAGAACTCCTGAGGACCATTCTGGAGTATTTTTAGTATTTTTTTTTACTGCTTTATCATGTTTTGGTGATTTTTTTTTTCTCTTCTACTTCTTTTTAATCACGCTCAGGGGAGAAAGGAGAGTTCCGACAAGGCATTTGAATGCTCCTTGAGAGCCCTGTAAGAGCAGTTAGAGCAGAGCAGGTGCAGCCTCAGGTGCACGTGTTGGGGCAGAGGAACCTTCCACCCCAGCTGGCTGTCCCATCTCTCTTCAGTGCTGATGTCAGCAGGTCCTGCTGGAGACCCTGATGTCACCTGGCAGTGACCCTCAGCCAGGTCTTGTGTCTCTGTGCCACTCAGGGATGTGCTGGGTGTTCGTGTTGTACAGAGACACAATGCTGGGAGCAGTTTCTGCAATGAGTTCCTGCCCCAGCAATTTGTGTGTTCTTTTCCTCCCCATTTTAAAAGATCATTCCTTTGGGAACGATTCCATACCCACAGAAAGGAGGCTGGCTCCTTCTCATAGATAAAAGCTGAGGTCGCCTCTAATCCTTCCTCCAGTGGGATTTGAAGTTTATTGAGAGTATTAAAAATGTAAGATTTGTCATTTTAGAGAAGGAATCTCTTTTCCAGTTGCCTTTTTGCACTGAAATCCTTCTAAAATGATTGAAATGCCTCCCTCAGAATGCTATTTTATCTTTGCTTCTCTTTTGTGCCTTCTGCTTATTTATGGAAGCAGCTTTGTTTCCTCAGTAAACAAGAGCTGCATTTTTTCTTGATTTCATCAGCTAACAGCATGAGCTGCTCAGGACCAGCTCTGATTTGCTGCAGACTCTACCAGAAACAGTAATCATGTCAAAGGGATGAGGTGTGGATCTAATGGGAACGTGGGCACAGACATCTGGGAAGAGATTTGCTATCAAATATAAAGAATTGTTGAAATATGATAAACTATCTGGGATTAAAATGCAACAACAGGGAGGATTTTTGACAAATACAGATATTCTCAGTTCCTTCTCCCCAAGTCCAGCTCTGATTTTCAGGCAGCAATGTGCTTCAAGCTCAGAAACAAGGCCAGTCTGAAAGCCACAGGAATAACTCCTCCTGGCTTTATAACAATAAGGATTTAAGAAAAAAAAATTACATAACCAAATATTTTGCTTCAGAAATTTTGCTTTTCCCAGCAAAGCCTGTGCTGGGGAAGATCCTACATCCTGAAATTGAAAATATTTGGTCTCATTTGCAAAGACAGTAACAACCCCCTCAGTCTCAAAGCAGGCTGAGTCTCCACGGCCTTTAGCAAAAGATATGATGACAACATTCCACCAAAAGTTTCTTGGCCATGTATTTTCCCAGCACTGATGATGTACAAGCCTTGCCCTCCTGATCCATAGAGGATTCACCCAACAGTGTCTACAAAGAGTTGTGGCTGCCCCATCCCTGGAAGAGTCCACGGCCAGGTTGGACAGGGCTTGGAGCAACCTGGGCTGGTGGGAGGTCATCCACGTGGGATGAGATGGTCTTTGAGGTCCCTTCCAACCCAAGCCATTCTGTGAACTCCAGTCAGGAGTGAGCCCTGATGCTCAGGTACAGAGGACCTCTAGTCCCTTTACCTTGAATTTACCTCTGGTTCATCCCCTTTGAAACCTAAACCCAGCAAAAAACACTGGAGGCACGTGGGGAAATTTTAGGCTGCTGGAATTTAAGGGTTCTTTTTCTCCCCTGCCTTTCATCTTCCACAGTAACAGATTTAAATGAGGATTTAAGGAGGCACCAAAATCCAGGAACCTGTGTCACTCTTCAATCTACCTCGTTGCCCAAAGGGGAATTGTTAACAACATACAGCTCACAGCCCTATCTTTACCCTGTAGAAACCAGGATGCAGCCAAGAGCTCTTTCCACATGGATACACTTTGCAAAACGATGAGACTTTGAAATGTGAGGGATCCTTTGCTAAAGCTTCAGTTCTTTGCAAGTTTGCCCACATCGTTTATTCCACTTGTGTCTTTGGAAGGTGACAGTGGCTGCAAGGCAGGGTGGGCTGGGAGAGCAGGAGGGTACCTGCAGCCCATCCAGGTGAGGTGTTCTGGCTGAGGACTTTGGACAGGAGAGGACCTGGGAGGTCATTGACCTTCCCTGTGTTGCAGAAACAAGGGCAATGATTCCCTCTGAAATACCTCATGGATTTTACAAGGTTAAGAAGTCCCAATCCCACAATTTTTGATACTAACAGATTTTTTCCCCCATCCTTTCTAACAGTGATGTTCCACATCAGCTTGGCTGTTGGCAACCCTTCCCAAATACAGGACCAGATCAGCAGAACTCCACTTCTTCAGTGGAATGATGCCAGGTGATGCAGCCAGGACCTGGCTCTCCTATCTGAGCTGTAGCTATCATGCTTATCTAAGCTTATTTGCAATTTTTACCTGAAGATTTAGTGAGAATCAGTTTTCTTGCATGATTTGGATAGTTCTTGTTCCAGGATGGTCTGGAAATACCCCATAGCAGATGTTCTGGTGTCTCAAGTTACACTTGCATTGCAAGTCTGGCCTGACCTTGAAAGAGCCAAACACAGAATCATAGAACCACAGAATGGTTTGGGCTGGAAGAGACCTTAAAGCTCATCCAGCTCCAACCCCCTGCCATGGACAGGGACACCTACCACTAGAACAGGTTGTTCAGAGACCATCCAACCTGGCCTTGGACACTTCTGAGGATGGGACATCTACCAGTTCTCTGGACAACATCAGCTGGGTTGACCATAAGCATTAACAGCAACAAAATCTAAATATTCAAGGGCAGGAAGAAACTTGTTTCTCTGCCTTAGTTCCCTTACTCTTTCATCTGATATTAACTCTTGAACTCTGGTTTACATCCCCCTGTCCTGAATTTGCAGAGCTTCACTGTCCTTTTTTCCCCCTCCACTCCATATAATGCTTTCCTGTGATATCCCATGTGGACACCCTTGTTAGCCTTGCTCATTACTGTTGTACTATTTCAAATCAGTTCATCCTTCTTTTTTTTTTTTTTTTTCACCAGTCAGGACAAGCATTTTTCCTTAGGGATGCCTAATTTACATCAAGTGGGTCATGGGATTGCAGTGCCCTAAGCCCTGCTTGGCTCTACTTACTAATGCTCTCAGTGTTGCAACCACGAGCAGAAAACCAGCAGTGTTTGATCCCAGATTTCCAATGCACGTTCCCTAAAACACATGAGGGGTGCTCCAAGCAGGTGCTCTTTGGAACAGGCATTTCTGGGGATTTGGAAAGTGCTGCTTGCTGTGGGGAGGCTTCCCTTGTACAGCTGCAATGCAATGCACGTGGCAATTTGGGTCTGCTCGTGGTTGACATCATCATGGCCAGACTTTGCGAACGAAGATTTGGGAGGGTTTTCCCCACGCTTGCTGCAGGTGCTGATGGCTGATGAGGCCAATGGGAGATGGGCAAGTCCAGTTGCAAAAGGCACAGCAGAAAGTTTCCATAGGTGGGACTATCAGGGCACGGTTCTTTCGGCGTTGCCTTTTCTCCTCCAGGCTGATTCTGCGTGTGGTTTCAAAGGAGACAGCAGCGTTATAGATTGTGTGTCTCCACGTCTCCCGACTGGAGGCCAGGGTGGACCACTGATGGTGGTCACTATGGCCAAGGCTGAGGTGTTGTTTCAGGCAGTCCTTGTATCTCTTCTCGGGGGCTCCTCTCTTGCGGCAGCCGGTGGTGAGTTCACCGTAGAGCACAATCTCAGGGAGGGGTGATCCTCCACCCTGGAGACGTGCCCTGCCCAGCACAGCTGCGTTCTCAGCAGCACGGCCTCGACACTGGTGACCTCTGCCTGTTCCAGGACGGACACATCAGTCACATAATCAGACCAGGGGACGTTTAGGATTGTCCGGAGGCAGCGCTGGTGGAAGCGTTGGAGGAGTCGCAGGAGGTGGCGGTAGATGACCCAAGATTCAGACCCATAGAGAAGAGTAGACAGTATGATGGCTCTGTAGACACTGATCTTTGTACTTTTCTTCAGGTGTTTATTGTGCCAGACTCTTTTATGGAGTTTTCCAAAAGCTCTGTCTGCCTTTGCTAACCTGTCGTCAATCTCTTTGTCAATCTTACCATCTGAGGAAATGATGCTTCCCAGATAAGTGAACTGCTGGACTGACTTCAGCTCTGATTCACCTCTGGTGATGTGGGGGGGATGGAAAACTTCCTGAGGTGCAGGTTGATAGAGAACTTCTGTCTTCTTCAGGATGACAACACATTGGCCATAATGAGAAACATGTATGTTCAACCCACAGTTATGGTGAAGTGTTAAAAGCACAGCCATGCAACATGCAAGGCCTGGTTTCTTCTCTAATTTACCATTTTATAAGATTTAAAGCTTAGACTCCTTTTATTTTATACCTCTTCTAGCACAAAGCTCAGCTGTTCCAGGAGAATTTCTTCTTTTAGTGCTCAGCTGTTTCATAGCATTCATGCATCAGCTTTTCAGGGTTTTATATGGGTTGTTGTTACTTCTCTCTGTAATATTTGTAGCATATAAATCAAACAGACTCTCAATATGATAATACAATAATAAACTATTTGCTCCTTATGTAATGTGTTTATTATTGGATATCAAAACATTATATTAAAAAAAATCTATTTCACCTTCAGTGTAAACAAGCCAGAAATTTTAATTATTTATGCATAATCCATTACCAGCTCAGTGGCAGAATCAGAAAGTAATGTTAGTTTTTCTGTGTTTCAGTGCCTGGTATGTTTGCCAATATTCGGGCCACTTCAGATAATGAAACATACAACATTAAATAATAATCCATTGGTGAGTTGCAGGTCTGCCCTGGGATTCCAGGGGAAGGGAATCAGGCAGTTATTGTGAATTCACTGTAGAAGCTGCTTCAACAACACATGCTGTCCCTGAATACCCACCTGAAGTTTCATGTCCCATCCTTATCCCTGCTGTTCAATTTATATAACAGGAGCCATCAAATGCCATTTGCAACTAGTCCCTCCAACAGTTTTGCTTCTAAATTATTTTTTGGATTGTTGTATTTATAACTGTTCTCTAATTCTTCAGACAGACTTGTGGGTGATCAAAGAAGTGGTTGAAATTCTCTTTTCCTTAACACCCTGTCATGTTATTCTGTAGAATCTAAGGTAAGATGGCTCTTTACTGCTCTTGTGTTTGGGCTTTCTTGGATCACAGAATCAAAGAATGGTTTGGGCTGGAAGGGACCTTAAAGATCATCTCAGCCCACCCCCTGCCATGGACAGGACACCTCCCACCAGCCCAGGTTTCTCCAAGCCCCATCCAACCTGGCCTTGGACACTCGCAGGGATGGGGCAGCCACAGCTGCTCTGCCCAACCTGTGCCAGGGCCTGCCCGCCCTCACAGGGAAGGATTTCTTCCCAATATTCAATCTAAACTTACTTTCTGTGAGTTCAAAGCCATTCCTCTTTTTTCTGGGAATCCAGGACCTTGTAAATAGTCTCTCCCCACCTTTCTCATGGGCTCCCTTCAGGAACTTGAAGGTTGCAATTAGGTCACCACAACGCCTTCTCTTTCCAGGTTGAAGAAATCCAATTCTCTCAGCCCTCCCCTACAGGACAGGTGCTCTGTATCTCTAACCAACCTGGTGGCCTCCTCTGGACACGTCTCCTTTCTCTTCCATCTCAGAGCTGGGGTGGGTGACCACCTGGATGAGCCTTCCCTTGGGAATGGGATGCCCTGCAGAGCCATCCTGGCAAAGCCAGGCCAGCTCCCACTTACATCTTCCATTTGCCAGCATCATCCCTGTGCTCCAGCTTTCAGGGACCATGAACCAAGGCATGCTGTGACCAGGCAGTCTGGCAGGGAGTGTGCAACAGATTGAATCTTTATATCTGATCAGAAAAGCACTTTATCCCATGCTGGAGCAGCAGTGCACATGCACACATGGCATGCAAGGGCTCCAAGAAATGTCTGGTTGAAAGGCATGCTTGCCATTCCTGCCAGCCTGGGGTTTCCTTTACATTGTATGCAGCAGCTCATAATTACAGGCCAGGAGTTATTTCAGGCAGTCCAGCCTGTTTCTTGTTACCTAAAATAACTTCAAAACGTGCATTTATCCCCTCTAAATGGGTGGGATTGTGTTACAAGGGCAGCTCTGAATAACTCCACTGAAATGCTGGGTCAGCACAGAGTCACTGTAATCGAAGAATTATCTCTCCACAACCTTCCCCAGTGTCACCTTCCCTGAAAGCTGCTGGGAAAGGTCAAGCCTGCTCTTTGCTCACAATCCTCCTAAAAAAGAAGACATTCTGTGGCAACTTCGTGCAACTGCAGCTGTGAAAGGTCACAGTTCTTGCAACAAAGCATTTCTTTCCACCACACCCATGATTGGTTTTAATTTTTATAAGTAGAAGTCCATTCCCTGGGTAATTCCAACCACATGGGAGATTCTTCCAGAACAATTTCTGCAAACACCCTCAATAATTTTTCATACCCACTTCTGAATTGGAGCTGTAAATCTGACAGAATGCCACTTCCATTTGCTTTAATGCTTGGAATTTCGTTTATGGTGAGAGCATGGATCTCACATACACACTCTTGCCTGGAAAATTCTTCCAGGCTCTTTCCTTGAGAGCCTTTCAGTGACCAACCTGGGAGCGAAGAAAGGAGAACCAACTTTCCCCTGCTGCTCTCCTGCTCTGCCTAATTCCCCAGGGCTCCCCACCATGTGGTGCCTGGCAACCCTGCATGTCCTTCACTTCCACAAACCCACAAAAAAAATTCCCTTCATGGGATTTGATGTCTTCCCACGGAGAATGAAATGTGAGGGCCAAGAAAATGAGTTTAGATGGATGGAAGACACCAATGAGGGGCAGAACTGTGTGTGGGGCTGGAAGAACATCTCACAAAGCTGAGGCACTGCTGTACTTGGCTGATCATGCTGAGCCTCATGGCCAATTGCCATCACTTTTCATGAGTGTCACATTCCTTCAGGGACTATTGGACAAAGACCTGGAGCAGCAGGACAGGGGGAAATGGCTTCAAAACTGCCAAAGGGCAGGGAGAGATGGGATACTGGGGAGAAATTCTTCCCAGTGAGGGTGGACAGGCCCTGGCACAGGTTGGGCAGAGAAGCTGTGGCTACCCCATCCCTGGAAGTGTCCAAGGCCAGGTTGGATGGGGCTTGGAGCACCCTGTGCTGGTGGAAGGTGTCCCTGCCCATGGCAGGGGGTGGGAATGAGATGATCTTTAAGGTCCCTTCCAACCCAGACCATTCTGTGATTCATGACAGGCTTCCCAAGCAGGGATTTTACAGCACCACTGCTCTTCTGGCTCCCCACCAAACTTTCACACCTCGCTGCAGCCTCAGCCAGGAGGACAAATTGGCCACTCCACGCTGTGTTGCACCACAAAAGCTGCTCAGCCAGGTGCTCAGGTGTGCTGCAGGGACCTGGCTGTGGCTCTGCTGTGCTGCCAGCCCTGGAGGGCATGTCCTGCATGTGCTCAGCTCTGAGCATCCTGAAGATGCAGGAGTCAGGAACAGCAAGTTCCCTGCCCTGTGAGTGCTGCAGGGCAGGGCGTTCAAAAACCACCCCCCCCCAAGAAATGCTTTCTGCCCGCTTCCTAGCCAGTCACTTGATGCTACTTTTTAGTCTCAAGTCATTCTAACAGAAGGCTGTTCTTCCTCCAATTAACATTTTACAAATCTGCTTTGTATGGTCCTAGACAGAAAGGCAACTTTGGGTATTAACTTTGTTCTTCAGTTGCAAAGGAGAGCATTATTAGAAAGAATTTCTTTCTCTTCTAAGTACATTTACAGCACTTAAAGCAAAATTTGGAAAGGAATAAGGTAAAAAAATCAATTGTTAAACCTTTTGAAATTACATTTATAATTCTATAGGGTTAAATAAGCTGGGACTCAACAGATGTTTCTTTTCTTAGCCAGTAGAAAAGCACTGCAAAGGAACACCAAACTCTTAGACACATTGTTTTCCTATCAGGGTAGTCTGACTACCACAAGAACCATGCTGCTAAAACCAGTCTTTTAGATGACATTACCTAATGTGACACTGGACAATGCACAGTTTCAAAAATAAGTTTTCTCCTCAACAAAAGGAGAGTTATGACTCAAGACAACTTGCTCCCACAAGAACCAAAGGCCAGATCTTGCTAAATCTCTTTCAGTTTTAAATCACCTACTCGACCACAGAAGATAACATCATTCAGTTGAGCAATATTTCACAAGATCTGACCTTGTACATCATGTGGTCAGAAGGAAAAGATGTTGTGAGGCAAGAGAGGTGGAAAGGTATTTTTACCCTTGTGAGTTTTCACGGGAATAATCCCAGTGAACAGTTAAAAAATACGATTCGCAAGAGTGAGAATAATATTCAGGATCAGCCCCTCCTCTGGCCCCCTTTAGGTCCTGCAAACTGTGAAATGATGGTCTTGCTGGAGTGGCCTGTTTGCCCATTTCATTCCAACACCACAGCTGTCACAGGGTTTCTCTTGACCAAAAACATCCCATATTGGGATAATTTTATGCTTCCAATTGAAAGAGCCTGTGCAGCCAGATAATCTGTGAACTATATAAGTGTCAGTGCTAAAATGAAATGGTTAATTAAGTTTCATTTCCCTGAGCTGCTCCTTCTGCATTGTCCCTGCTGTAGGACAGGCAACTCTTTCAGGAACAAAGAGGGCCTTTGCATCCAGTGGCCCAGCATGAAAGCCATTAAAATCTCTGGGAGTCTTTCCATGCTATTTAACAGGTCTGGCTCATCCCGTTTATGAGCACTGTGGAAGAGTTGTTGTCGTTGGCCATTTCTGCAGAGGCCCCTCTCTGGAGTCAGCATCTCATCCTGCGTGTCCTACACACGGAGGGTGATGTACCCTTGGAAAGAACTGGAGTGGAAAGAATTGTTGTGGCCAGAACATTTTCTCTCAGGTGATTTTACACCTCCCAAGAGGCACGTGCTGGCGAGCTCTGACTTACTGCAAAAGGAGCCGGCATTGCACATAAAACACCCAGCACTGTGTTCAAACAGTTCTCCCCACCAGCCTCTCCCAGGCACTGCTCCTGTTTGCTGGCAGCTTGGGGGTGATCCAGGTGAAAAATTATCGTGGGTTTTCACATGCTGAAACCTCCTCATTCCCCAGCAAGACTAAGGAAGAGCTCCACAATATTAAAGTGGCCCGAGAGCAGAGCCAGCACTATCAGAAGTGATTTATCACAAACTGCTGGAGAAGGAAACCTGCAGCTGGAAGACTTCAGCTTCGGGGTCCTCGGCCTGTGACACTGGTGCCAATGTTTGCCAGGGGATACTTGGCATCAGAACTTATCCAATTCCACCCTGAAATTGGTGCCCCTGGGGACAGAGGTGGCTCTGAACCTGATGGGGTGGCAGAGGAGGCTCAAAACTGTAGGGGACGTGGTGTTAGTGCCACTAGTACAGGTTTGTGGTACACAGTTTTATAATGTTTTTGTTCTTGTGGGGCTTCAAGGAGCTTTTCATCTGTTCAGAAGTAATTTAAGTGTGGTGAGCAGTGGCAGAAGCCCAGGGAATGGCCTGAAGTTTTGTCAGGGCAGGTTTAGGTCGGATATTAGAAAAAGGTTGTTCCCCCAGAGGGTGGTGGGCACTGACCAGGTTCCCCAGGGCAGTGGGCACAGAACCAAGGCTGCCAGAGCTCCAGGAGTGTTGGATGATCCTCTGGGGCACAGGGGGTGACGGTTGGGGATGGTCCTGTGCAGGGCCAGGAGTTGGACTCAATGATTCTCGTGGGTCCCTTTCAGCTTGGGATGTTCTGTGCTTCTGTTCTGTGAAGTGTTATTTTCCCTCCCCTTGCCTTGTCTGCAGCACCCTTGATATGGTTATGCAGGAAAACATCTGATTGCAAGAGCAGCAAGGCCTGTCCTGATTCTTCTTGAGCTTTCATGTCCTCAGCTGCTTTTTGTGCTCTCCCTGGCATATTGAGGTGCCTCCACTGTTCCCAGTCCCTTGGCCAATCCATGTACCCCAGCTCTCTCTGGTTCCCTATCATCTTTGCTCCCTCTCACTTCTCCTTCCCCAATGTCCCTGGACATCCATGGCCACGTGTGCCCAAAGGTTCCCTCCCCAGCAGTGAGACTGCCCAGGGATTCACTGCTTTGCTCATCATTTCCCTCCTCTCCTACACTGGCTTTTTGAAACAGCCTCTTGTTGCATCAGGCTTAGGGCCAAAGGATCAAGGATGACCTGCAGTTCTGAGGTCCATATGGACACATTCCCACCTGGATATTGGTGATTCCCTCATCCAGGAGTGCTGCAGCTTTTCCTTACAGTGAGGGTGAGGAGGTCCAGGCACAGAGAAGCTGTGGCTGCCCCACAACCTGGAAGTGTCCAAGGCCAGGTTGGACAGGGCTTGGAGCACCCTGGGCTGGTGGAAGGTGTCCCTGCCCATGGCAGGGGGTGGAACAAGGCGGCCTTTCAAGTCTTACCCAACCCAAACCACTCTATGATTCTGTAATCTGAAGGCTCTGCTGCGTTTCACTATTAAGGCAGGAGCACCATGTCAACCTCAGCCTGAGGGATGGAGTGTGCTGGGGGAGAATTGGGACTTGAATTTTGCGGTTTAACTACCCGGAATGTTTGGGTTTTGTCTTGCTCAGGCTGCAAGGTGAGTAGAACTGAGCCCAGATGCAGGTTTCTCACAGCCCTAGACTGTCTTTGCTGTTCTCCAAGTCTCCCAGCAGCACTGAGAAATGCACAGCATGTCTTCTACTCCCTTCCAAGAGTTCTGCATATTCTTAGACCACTCTAAGCCACATCATCTCCATCCCCACGGCTGCTACTGACAGTTCCTTCCAATTTATGTCCAGGATCCATCCCTGCAGGTTGCACCTGCTGGCTCCCCTTCCAGAAAGAATGAGTTGTAACTGCTCCAGTTTCTTCTGAGCCATCTGTCTCTCAAAAGGCTGAGCCATGACTTCTCGAGTGCCTGTAGCCTTGAGCTCCCCGTGGCCATCACATGTGCAAACCCCATTTCCTCCTGCCAGAGACTGGAAAGCTCCTGTGCCCCTCTTACAATAGGACTCTGTGCACCTTTCCTGCTGTTTCATGTAAGATCAGAGCTTTCCTACCCTGTGATATAATTCTGCCTGAATTAGGAACCTCAGTTCTCAGGTTTTTGTTATACAGAATTCAAATTGGTAACATTTCATGCTTTGAAAAGCTGCTCTGAAGGAGGTATGATATTATTAGGTGTTATTTGAAAAGTTCTTAAACTGTCTCAGCTCCATTTTCTCCCAGACTATTACAGTGAGAACATCTGTCATGACTGTTTTCTGCTGTAATCTGGAATACCCAAGGTCCTGCTGGAGAAGTGATGACCAGCAGCGGACAGAGTCATCTCCAGGCTTTTGTGTCTGGGAGAAGCCAACTGTGCTTGGCCTGTTTTGAGTGGGACAGTCAAAAGTACAATTGCAGGTGGCATCATTATTAAGGAAGTGTTATCTTGTTGCTGTTGCCTGCAGCAGGGAGGCAGCTGCAGTGTAGCTCCATTGCCTGGATCCATCCACATGGCTCTTTCCTAGTCTGAAACCTTTGGCAAATTTCATGCATTTCACCAGTTATTTTTGATTTCCACTGATTTCATCTGATTCATTCCATTTCATTTCATCTGATGATGGGTACAGTGTACCCTGGTGCTTCATTTATGCTTTTCTATTCCTATGACTAGACCTTGAGAACTTACCATGTTTTAAAACCTACCTCTACCTTCTTTTTTTTTTTCCCCCCAAAACCTAATGGCCTTCAAAGAGGAAATTTGCTCTCAGAAATAAACTAAAGAATGGGAAACCCCACTTGCAACTATTTAAAGTGTTTAATAGTCAGGTTTTGTGCCTGAGAAAATGAATGACTTGCTCACTTCTTGACTTTCCATCTTTCTTCTATCTGAAGAAGAGCACAAATGACATGTCAGCACAGCTTTTTTTTCTGCTGGGGAATTTTATTTTCATCCTCAACTTTTTATGCAAAGCACTGTATCCTCAGCCAGCCCGTTGCTCAACACTGACTGGTTTTCAAGAGGATAAATTCTTCTCCCTGTACCCTCTGGGGTGAATTAAAAGCCTTGCTGTCTCCTGGGGGTTTGGTTGGTTCTGTCTGAATTCTGCTGTCGTGGTCTCTTCCTGAACTAGGAAATGGCACTATGTGTTTTAAGAAAGAGCAATAAACTCTCAGGGTCAATAAATTGTCAGTAGGCTGACAAATGCTGGCTTAGGGTTACTCTGTGTGTTCAAACAGCATCAACTCGCACGCTCTGATGGGTCTCAGACCACGCAGTCCAACACTTCTGCTGAAACTGGTGCTTGTGGCTGAAGAGCCAGGCCAAGCTGCCTGGTCACATCTGTTATCTCCCTGAGCGTCTGAGCCTTGCAACCAATTTTCTGTGTTTTCACTTGTATTTCATTTCACGTCTTGCAAAAGTTCTCTGACTTTCGTTTTGGCAAGAACACTTTTCTCACTGTATTTTCTGTTTGGAGTCAGCTGGAAGTTACCATTCATTTCCCTGCTGAAACTAATTGAACTGTTCTCCTGGAAATGCTGTAGCACGAGGAGCTCGTGCTCTGTAACACAGCACAGAGTCCATGTGCTTTGTTTGAAAAATGGCACTTAAAAGCCATGCAGAGAACTGATTTTGTAACTGGATCAGTAACTCCAGCCTGTGAAGTCTTTAAGACTGAAATGCTTATACCCACTTTTGGCTCCTGTTTGTAATTTGCATTTTTTCTTATTTATAATATGAAAGCTACATTCTTCTACTGAGAAGTGGATGCAAGAGGAGCTGGTGGCATTACTGGAATGAAGGCAATATTCTTGCCTTTTCTTGTTGATTCAAACTGCAAGTCTTTTCCACTTCGAAGGATTACTGTTAGTTTGGTTTTCCAGCCTTGCTAGGAAACGTTTTGTGTCCTTTGAAAATAGGAACATTCGAGTTGCAATTGGCATGGACTGAGAAAGCCTTTATTAATGAGCCATTCTGTTTTGCTGCTGTAACTCTCATGCCCTGGGAGTAGGAGCAGGAGGTGACACTCATGGACACCATGCAGGGCTGGGGTGGGAGCTCAGCTCAGCCCCTCTAAGAGATCAGCACTGATTCAAACCATCTGGCCACAGACAGGGTGACCATCATGCCTGGTTGTGACAAAACTGGGAGTCAGGAGCTCCAATGAGTTTGTTTATTGTTAGGCAGAATTGCTGTAAATCTGCTTGGGGGTTTTCTTCTTAAAAAAAATAAAGACGCATTTGTTCCAGGAAGGAACACTTCATGCAGCTGAGCCATAAGTAAAAGTAAAAAGGGAACGGTGGAATTTGATGCATGATGTTATTTATAAAAATGTCCTTCACATTTCTGTGGTTTCCCCAACCTGGAAAAGCAAATTTGCCCATGTTTTCCTTTCCTAAGAGGAGATAAGAACCCCACTCCCTGGAAAAAGCCCACTGCAGTGCTCAGCCTTGATGTGTGCTGGCTTATGAAGCACTGCTATATGTAAACCACAGAACTGGAATGTAATTGCAAACTCCTGCTCCATCCTATATATACAGTGACTAGACAGTCTGGTCAGCTCTGTCCAAAGCAGGGATTTGTTCTGAGTGAACTGTAGCTGTCTGGGTGTCTGGTCACCTTTCTCTGCCCCTGCTGTCTCCCTTCCTTTCCTCTTCCCCACGTCCCAGCCTTCTTTTTTATCCTTTCCCCGTGGTTAGGGAGGACCCGGTGTTTTCACAATAAATGAGAGCTGAGTGCAGGGATGAGGATTTACTCCCTTTCCAATATGCAGCAGTGTTTGCACTGCAGCCCTCCTCAGCCTGTCAGACATGCTGCCATAAGCTGCAGGGCTACCTGCAGATTGTGGGATATCAGCGTGGATCTGCAGGGGGGTGGAGAAGGACCCACCCTGCATCTTCCTTCCTCCTCCCCACTGACACACGCTCCAGCTTTTCCACTTTTCCCCACTCTGAATCCAAGTCCTCCTCACCCCATTAAGAATTTGATGGCTGAGCAGGTGGCACAGTCCATTTCTGCTCCAGGACAAGTTGAGGACAACCTGGACAAGTTGAGTTGCCTCTTGTTGCTCCAGCCCCCAGAGCAGGTGTTTGGGAAAGGGTTGTCTGCTCATCCCTCCCGTGTCCCCTCTAGTCACATCCTTTGTAGAAAACACCTGACCTTAGATCCCAGTTCTTCCACCTCTCTTCCTGAGGGTCTGGAAGGTAAGTTTGTAAGTTATGTTAGGTAAGTTCTTAAGTATTTGGAAGGTAAGCACTCACAACACTGGCCTCATGCCTAAATCCACCTTTGCAGAATAATTTAAGTTGGAAAAGGCCTCTGAGATCATCGAGTCCAACCATTCCCCAGCCCTGCCAAGCCCACCACTAACCCATGTCCCCAAGTGCCACATCCACATATCTTTCTGAACACTCCCAAGGATGGTGATTCCACAACTGCCCTGGGCAGTCAATGTTTGATATTCATCATCACATTGCTCCTCCCACACAGTGCCATTTGCCTGGGTCTGTCTGTGTTGCTTTGCCTCATCATGCAATCATTTGGCTTCTGCCTATCAAGAGATAATCTCTTTTTTTTTTTTTTTCCCCCCCTAGGATTTTTTTTTTCCAAGTGCTGCTTTCGTTTCCTTGGTTTTTTTTTTTGTTTGTTTTGTTTTGTTTGTTTTTTGTTTTGTTTTGTTTTGTTTTGTTTTGTTTTGTTTTTTGTTTTTTGTTTTTTGTCTTTGCTCTCAGCTTGCTGAAACAGTGATTTTGAACAGCTGTGACCTCTGGAGGATTGTGGTCTTCACAAGGGAGCCTCCTTGCACCAGCACAGCCCTGGCTGGGCACTCCAGCCTGTGGTAAGGCCAGACAGGCCAGAGGTCAGAGCTGCTGCTGCCCCATTCCTGTGTTAAACCACATCCTCGGGGCTGTGTTTATTTATCTGTGCAAACAGCACCTTGAGCTAAAACCTCGAGGATGGGAGGTAGGCTCAGTGAGCCTCGCTGTCTGCAGGGGCAGCTGTGCCTGGATTTGGGCACCCAGAAGGAAAAGCACCTGGGGAGGATGGGCAGGAGGGGTTAAAAACCATCCCCCTTCCCAGGGACACGTTTTTGGGGAAGGTTGTGCCCCATCCCATTGGCTGGGTTTGCCTTTCCTAAGCTTTCTGTCTTAGAAAAACCCCACACTCCCTCCCCACAAGCCCCTGTCCCTGGTGGTACCCAATGGGCTGGGAGCTCCTGCAACTTTAGGCTGAGTTCATGCCAGGCACATGAAAATATCCAGTTTTAGCTGCTGGTGGCTTGAATTGGATTTGAACTGGAGCAGATCTACAAATAAAAGACCCTCCAGTTCACTACCAGTGCCCTGCAATCCAAGCCTGCCATGCTAACTGTATTGACAGTGTAGCTGTGGCAATAAACTCTGTATTTCATGGACACAACACTCCCACTTCCACATTCACCATTTGGGATCACATGAGCCTTTAAAAACTTTCACAGCCTTCAATCTCCCCCAGCTGAACATGCACAAATCTGGTTTGGGTCCTGGCTTCCATTCCTATTATCATCCTATCCTACTTCAGCCAGCCCTTCCATGTCTTGCAGGTTATGGGATCCAGATTAAAGGAGCTTTGCCAGAATGTCCAAGAAAACCCATCTGATTCCACTAAGAATTAATCTTCCCACCAAAGCTTCGTTTGCAAAAGTTGTGCTTTCACTTCACCCAGCTACCAACACATATCCCAGTCACTTTACACCTTTCCTGCCCTATTTTATGTGCATTTTTCACAGGAATAACTTCATTGTATAACACCAGAACAAGCAGTCCTAGCTGTATTGGAGTAAAAGATACAAAAATAAGTTAATTTACATGTGGCAAGCACAGAGATGATAAAGTGGGACTAGAAAAATCAGGTGCTGAATTTTAGGTTGTTAGGTGATGAACATTTAATGGTAGAGGTTTTCTTAGTGGAAGAAAAATTGCATGTGTTTCCCATATACACTGAAGAGCTGCTGGGCCTGTCAAAGCTTGGGGAAAAGTGCTGTATATGTACAATTTTCCTCCTGAAGAACAAAAGAACTGCGTAATCTTTCATTTTGCCTTAATTTTTGTTTAAAGCTGTCATAATCCTCACCCCACTCACTTCCCTTAGGATTATTTCTGAGTGGGATTTCTCCCTTGTTTGATTTTGCAGGACTAACTGGAGCATCATTTGTGCTGCTGTTCTGGTGGGCTGCAGACAAGATGTGCCAACTGGTGCTGGTGTCCCAGACGTGGGGGTGGGAGAGCTGCAGCTGCACTATACAAGGTTGTCTCCTAAAAGACTGTACATAAAGGATATACCCTTCTTTTTTCTTTCTCTGGAAGCCTGGGGAGATTTAAAAGTCATTGGGAAGATATCCAAAAAAGAAATGAAGTGTTTAATAGTGCTATTTCTGTCCTGGGCTCACATCTTCCCCTCCTCCCTTCTCTTCTGATTTCCACCTTGGGATTAATAAACTGATTCAAGTGCAGAGTTTGAACCTGAAGGGTTGTTCCTCTCTTCTGCTGATGTATATTCCCCTCTTGGCCAAGCTGTGACCTGACCTTGAATTCCAGCTTTGTGGCACCCAGGGAGTTTGAGGGAGTGCTGCTGGAGGTGCTGCCTGCCACAAACCAGGATGGTCTTTCTGAAGGTTGGTGCATCACCCAGCAGAAGAAGTCATGTTGTCTGGATGCAGCAAAAAGAGATGGTCACAGGAGTCGCTCCTTGTGCTGCTGATCAGTGAACTTCATCCCAGAGACAAGGCACCATGCTCACAGACTTCACCAGCACCAAAGGGGGACTTCATGAACCTCTTCCCACAGAACCTTTAGGTTCTTTTCTGCAAATTCAGAGTTCAAGGAAGCACTGCAGGCGAGGGGACAGCCCCTGTTTACATGGATATGGGACTCAGACCAGACTTCCCTGTTTGCTTTGTCTGTCTACATGTATTTCCCCATAGATCTCCAAACAGCCTTGCCATGGCTGATGGAGAAAGTTCTTTCCTTCCTTCATTTCTTCTCATCTTCTCATTTTGTACTGTTTTCCTGCTCCTCTGGTTCATCCATTTCAGATTGCACACTTGTTTTCTCCCTTGTGCTGGTCCAATGCCCATTAACTCCCCTCCCTTCCTCGGAGTATTAATTAAAAATATTAAAATTTGAAACATCATTTATGAAAATCTTTCAGGATCAGTGAAGGCTTTGGGGATTCTCTGCATGATCACATGCTAGAGAAAGAACAAATGTGGAGTTTGCTGCTGAGAGCTGCCCTGTCTGCTTTGCCCTTGGGAGACTCCAGCCTGAGGTTCAGCTCAGGCCTTTACTCTTTCTGGACTTGGTGAGAAAGCAATACAGTAATTCCTTCACTCCATTCTTCAGCAGACCTAAGGGTATATAAGCTCTTGTAAATTAGTATTTCATATTCTGCTCAAAGCTAATTTGCCGTAGAATAAGACTTAAGTCTTCCAATTAAAGCTTAATGAAAGGTGAGAAATTACAGGGTTAGGAGAAATGAAATGAGTCTTTTGTCTTTGCAAACACAGATGATACAGAGCATACTTTATAAAATATTTCCATTACACTACTTTAATTGATTGTTTTTCCAACATATTCAGAGGTAATTTTCTAGTCTGGCACTGTCATCACCTGGATAGTTGGGAGAGAAATAAAGGTATTTTAATTCAGGGTGAAAGCATCATCATTAAGTAATGCAGGTACTTTTTGCCAAACTTATTTCAAATTGCCTCAGGAGCTGAAACTTCCTTTTTGAATATTGTTAGAAAAGTAATTAAATCTCAGATAACCAAGTAGAGGTATAAAACAAAGTTACCATGTTGTGAGCTAAAGTTTGAACAGGAGTTGCACAGTGTGTCACCATTCTAATCCATCACTGTCCCAAAAGGTATTTGCTTTTGAATTATCTTTGTTTGGCTTCAGTTTTGCACTAGAAAACCCAAACAGAATGATTTCATGTTTGTGCAATATTTTAAACCTTACCTATCCAAATGCCACAAACCCCAAATAATCCTTTCCTCTCATTTTTTATGATGCAGTGAAGAGCAAAATTACAAGGAGAAATACAAATAGCACACCCTACAGAGATGTCAAATAACGTATTTGCTACATTATTTATCCTCTTCGAAAGTGTGTTTGGAGAGTGAGTGGACTGCTAACAACATCTGGATCATGGGTTTGATCCCTGTGTGGGCCATTCACTTCAGAGCTGGACTTGATGATACTTGTGGGTCCTTTCCAACTCAGAATGTTCTGTGATGGTGACACCACGTGACAGGTCATCACCTGTGACAGCAGCTGCACCTCGAGCACTCAGAGGGGTGGTGGCTTTTCACTCTGCTAATCCAGATGTTCCAGCATCACTCCTTGGCTGGCTCAACCTCTGGGCTCCTCCAAAACCTACCCCCTGCCTCCCTGTGGGTCCTCCTAAACAGGATACCTCGGAGCTGAGGAGATGCCTTCCCATATTATCCATGCTTTGATGTCCTGCTTGCTGTGACAGGGAGCTCAGCTTCCCCGAGGGAAGCCCTCGGGGCTGAAGGGACAGTGGTGCTCCAAGGGGGCTGCTCCGTGTGTTTGCTGCATCAATGCCACTGTGCAGCTTTGATTCCTCTGTGCTGGAGGAGGAAGGGCAAAGCCTCCTGGAGAAGCACCTTCTCCTGCATTGAAAGCAACCTTAGGTTGCCTGGGATCACGGTAGCAAAATAATCAGGATTTCTTTTATAATTTGGGATCAAAGCCAGGGGTGCTGTGCAGCTGCTTTGCACAGGGCTGGCAATGCAGGGCAGCCCTAAGCTGGGCTGAAAGCAGAGCTGTCAGCTGTGTGTGCTGCTCCACATCACTGGCCAGAGCACAGCAGTGGATCCAGCACCGGGAGAGCTCTCGTTATCCCAACCTTCCTGTTTCCTGGTGAAGGATCCCTAGAACACGGAAAGGTTGGCATTACCATCAACAAAACTCCAGGACTCAGCAGAGCTGCCTGAGCACCCTCGTGAAGGCAGAGTGGGATGGTTGTGTGCCTTCTGAGCCTTCTGAAACACTTCACGGGATGTGAGGCAGCAGCAGAACGGGTGGGAATGCCAAAGGAGGAGTCCAGCGGTGGAAACTCCCTGCAGTTTAGTGCTGAGCGCTGCCCTGAAGGTGTGGCTCCAACACGTGGTGGTGAAACATCTCACATCAGCTCCGGGGGCTGTGTGGGCTGTGTGTTGGATATTCATTCTGGAGGCAATAAAAGCATTCAGGTGTTCAGCACATACTTAAACCAATAAATAATAATAATAAAATAATCAATTGTAATAGTACTTGAGGCATTTTTCCTACATTAAATCAGAAATTTGAATCAATGAATTTCCTCCCCCCAAATAAATAAATCAAATAAACCCAGCATTTTTATTTTTAATGCTTTTAATAAAAAGCATTTCTCAAGAGGTAACAAGTGGAAATTTGTTACGTTTCGCTTCAGAAGATTCATGGCCCAAATGAACTTGCTTTGGTGAAAAATGAATCAGTTCTTTTCAGATCTCTTCCAGGGGGCTTGGAATAACTTTTATTGTATAAGTGAGATACAGGAGGAGAAAAGTGCATATGTGTTTTCCACGCTTGGGAAGTGTTTTGTCAGAGTTGCACACACGTGTGTGGGACTGGGGCTGTGTGTGCCGAGCCTCTGCAGCAGCTCAGATTTGGGAAAACCTCAAGAAAACAGTTGCATAATTGTATTTACTGAGTTTTCTCATAAAGAGCAGTTTTCCTGTCTGAGAAAAAACCTTTTCATTACAAAAGGTCTGAGTAAATACAGTCATGTTTTCAGAATTTATTACTTCTCAGGGAAAACATTTTATTAGGACTTTTATTCCATTACAGGCGTTGAATAGGAACTCTGGAGGAGTTGTGTTCGTTTTCTGAAGCGTGCTTAATTTAAGCTTAACCACTGGCCACGACTTCTTCATTACCATACTCAGTAATGGACTTGCACACATTAACATTCATTACTACGTCCCAAAGAAGATTTTCAGGGGGGAAACAAAAAAAAAAACAAAAAAAAAAGAGCATTACACGAAATACCCCATTTTCTACAAGAAGAAAAAGTTATGGCCAATTAAGGATGCAAGATCCCAGTTCCCAGCGACGTCAGACAGCCGAGAAAACAGGAAAATGCTTTGTGTTTGACATATTCCCTCAAGGAACTCCCCATTTCTCAGCTTTGTTTCCTTCTAGGAGTAACCTGAAAGTGACTTAAGTTTTTGTAAAAATTCAATCTGTAGTCAGATAGTTCCTTCTGCAGAAGAATGGTTAATGAATAGGGAGGGGAAGGCTTGGAAGTCTCGGCTGGGCAAGTTGAAGTGTTGCTGCTGAAGTCAGAAGCATGGAGCCCTGCTCGGTGCTGCAGCTGGGGGTGGGCACAGCCCTCAGCCCTCCTGCCTCCAGAAAGCCTGGAGAATAAATTAGGGTCAGTGACAAACCATCAGACGTGGAATCATAGGGGTCTGCTGCTTTGCAGGGTGACTTCAGTTACAGGAGGGCAAAATGTGATTGCTGTTTGAAGCTGAACGCACTTCTGGGAACAGGTGTACCTCCTGTGTCAGGTCATCCATATGCACATAAAGCTATTCCAGAGACAAGGGAGAGGGCTGAGAAGGTGGATTTTCTTCAGAATTATGTTTTTCACTCACAGTCTATCACAAAATACCTAATTTTTTCTTTTTATTCTTTTTAACCTGGGGTTATTGTAACATGAGAAGACTGAGTCAAATAATCTCATTTGCAAGGGGTGAAAGTCTAACAGATGTCACCAAAAGAAACCAGAAGAGTATTCAGCCTTTAGGAGGGAGCTTCAGGCTGTGGGGTCATGATGTTGAAGAGAACTGGGGTTCAGATGAGGTAATCTGGTATTGGGAGGTAAATTCACACACATGACACTGAACACCAGAGAGCAGAGTTTATAAGTGCAGAACAGCCATGCCTAAAAATAATGCCCTGTGACTGAGGTGGGGGCTTCAGAAAGGCTGAAAAAGAGAGAAATGGAGCCAAAGTTGGGTGCAATCCAACACCTGGGCTTTGTGGGGAGATAAAACCTGAAGTTCTAATGCAAGTTAATCTGTCAGTGCTGGTGCAGGATCTGCTGTGCACATCTGTTTATGACGAGCAGTCCTAGACCACTAGACAAGGAAAACAGCTTGTCAGCTCTATTTTCCTCTGGGACAATCTATTTGAGAAACATCCTTTTTCTGTAATTAAAGCTTTACAGAGACTCTTAAGAGCTGTATACTCAACATTTGCAAGAACAGCAGAGAGCACAGTCCTTTTCAGGATCACACAGGGCTTCTTCCACTGATGCTCTGGCGGGAGGGATACTGCACTCAGCCATGGAAGGAGCTGTGGAAGGAGCATGCAAGGCTGGGGAGGCTGAGGTGGGACATTTCTGCACCTGGAGAGCCCAAGAACCCATGAAGAAAAAAAGCCCATGGGGCTGTGAGTGACGTGGTCAAATGGAAGGTGTTGGTACCTGATGGGAGGAGGTTGGAACTAGGTGGGCTTTCAGGTCCCTTCAGGATTCTGTGAAAAAAGACAAATATTAGTGGTGCTTGTGTGGTGTTTAATTCACCAGAAAAGGATAGCAAAGCACCTCTCTCCATGTGTTACACTGTGTGGAAGTGCATTGCAGTGCTCGAGACTTGTCCCAGCTGGAGCCAAGGTCCAGGATAACTGAAAAAACTGGTGCTGGGGATGCTGCTCCAGCAACCCCAGAGAGCCTCTGGTGATTGCACTGCATGGCTGGCCCTGAAAGCAGCTCCTTATCCTCAGCTATTGGAATGGATTAATTGTTCCCTGCCACAGGGACAGCATCTGAAAACAAACATCCAGAACTAAGGCTGCTATAAACAGCAGCAAAACCAAGAGGGTTTCAGCTTGCAATTACATGTTTTTTTTGCTAACCACTTCTGGATGGGGAATCCCAGCCCTCATCCTGAACTCCCTAGACCTTTTCCCTCTTCCCTGAGCTCGATTTCAGCAGGTCCCATTCCCTAACCTGCTGCACACACACACACAGCTATGGGCACACTGGGCTTGCCCACCTGCTCCTGGTGCTTGTCTGGTGGGAACCCAGCCTTCTCCCACTTTTCTGGGACGCAGGAAGGGAAAGAGAAGAAGGTTGGAATGACTCACGAAGATGACAAAGGCACTGTGCATGTTTTTCACACTCACTTTGCATGGCAGTCGCTCACATCCTCCAGCTGCTTCAAAGCAAGCAACCCAGAAGGAGGTGGGAGTCTCCCATGCCAGACAAGCCAAAGGTGTGTTGTCTTAAAAAATAGCAAAGAATTATGATTTATGGCATTGTTTTATACACCCAAGCCCTAAATATACTCAGCAGGATCTAAATACTGTCCTTTTTAAGGATAATATTTAGCAAACTTTCAACATTTAAATTTTGCCCAGACCATAGAGAAATTACAGTGTGGTTTAGGTCCAACTCAACAGCTGATAAATTAGAGGTATTAAAAGCAGGCAGAAGAGAAAGGCTTCCAGCTTTACTTGACTGGAGTGCATTTATCTGAAGAGGAAGGCTTTCCATCTCAGTTGAAAAATGAGATTATACGAAAAATCCACCAGTGGAATGTGAAAGGTATTACAAAATTAGCCTTCCCTCTTTAAATCCATGCATGTTCCCTTTCAGGCAGGGACAGAAGCTCCTCAGTCCCTGAGTCCTCGCCTGGGCAGGTGCTGGGAGACATCCACATTTACTGTTTAAGGCAGTCCTGGGAACACAAATCACAGCTCCTGACCTGGTCCTTGATGTTATGCCATCGAGGACTGAGGTACTGATGGTGAAGATGCCCCAGCAATGTGGGCTCTGCCCCTCTCACAGATTGATTGCAAGAGTTGTTAATTCTGCAATCACACATTTTTCTCCAAATGGCAAAATGGACCCATAGCGGTTTTTTAGCACCTTTTATTAAAACACCAAGAGCTTTTGGGATTTGATCTGTGAAGACACTCAACAGCTTTCCTTTGTGTGGGTCAGTTCCCAGCCCAGGTATCAGGCACTAATTCCAGCCCAAGGACACTGACAGAAAAAAATGGGAGCAGAAAATCTGTAGTTCTGCCCTATAAAATTCAGAAAAAATCAGGGCATGCGATACAGAGGGGGAAGGAGATGAATCTGTTGGCATGTCAGGCAGACTCCAGACCTCAGCCAAAGGTTTTCATCCACTTTGTGCTGCTTCTGGTGAGTACAAAGTGTCTTGGTCAGTGATGTGCCTCATATTTAGTGTATATCCACAAGCAGAATGAGCTGTGTAGGTGTCTCTCCCACCCCAGCAATGCCCTGTGTTGTGGCACATGTGAGAGCTCTGCTTTCTACCCCTAGACAGAGAAATAAAACTTCCCAGGATTCTTAAACCACCAAAAGAAGGGAAAAGTTTGGATTCTAAGCACCAATGCACAAGCCTTCAGCTCATTTGGCTCACCTCTGTGAGTAGGGTGGGTGTTTACTGCCTGCCCAAGAGCAGATTTGAGGACAAATCCACTGCTTTTCTTATGATACAGTCACCCATGGAAAAGTATTTCTGATTAAAAAAACGAGGTTTATTGCTTGTTAATTTTAAGTCAAATTACCCACAGATTTGCTTGATTGGAAACAAAGCTCAGCTGATTTCAAAAACATTTGAGCAAAAATGCATGTTGGTTTTTGTTCTGAAAGCATTTCCTTTATAAAAAAATTGGTTGCATTGTTATTGGAAGTAAACAAGGCAAATGTTTACAAATGGTTGGAGACCATATGCAGCTTTGGTTTGGGCAGGACATTTTCATTCCACTCATCAAACAACTGCAAAATCCATTATCCTTCCACTGTACCCTTTAATGGCAGGAGAATCATGCCTACAGAATCCAACCTGATAACGATAAAATAACACAGAGTGTAAAATTAGATCCTCAAATACAAACACATAACAGGACTTGACTCCATCAGCATCTTGAAGTTTACATATAAATGGGAATATGGTGATTTAATATTCACTGATGTATGAGGGCAAGCTTTGACACACTGCAGGAGCAGGGAAATATTTCAAATGCAGCTCACGTTTCATTTAAATCACAAGAACAATGTATTTAGGGAAGGAAGATGAACAGCTCCATCACTGCCATCCCTCTCAAGTGCAAACCAGGCAGCTATGGCTCTTTTCTCAACGAGAAAATCTTCTGGAGAGGAATACAGAAACATAGAATGGCTTGGGTTGGAAGGGGCCTTGAAGATTCTCTCCTTCCAAGCCCCCAGGATGTCAGCGTGGTGATGGAACGCTGCTCAGCGATCACCCACAGCATCGCAGAACTCCTCTGCTGGAGTCAGCCCGAGCTGAGCAGCACAGCAGCACTTTCCAAAAAGGGGCCAGCAGTTCCAAGGTGGGAATCCATGGCAGGTTTCCCCACGAGTCCACAAGTTCACAGTCCCAGCAACAGCCAGTGTGAATCCTGACCTCGTGATCTCCACCCCCACCATCTGGGCGCGCATCGCGGTCAGAGGGAGCGCAGCTCGTCCCCGGTGGGGCTCACGGGCTGTCTCTGGGTGATGCACATTCTGCTGCTGTTGGACTCGTTGGGCAACACACTCATCTGTGGTCAGCGCCTGTGACTCCTTAAAAGAGCCTCTGCAGCAGGTGAGTGGTCCCTGGAGCTGAGGAAGAAGCAGGAGAGTGGTGATGGGAGTGGAAACTCTCTCATCTGTGTCCTCTGGCGGAGGACGGCGCAATGGGAGGCTCTGATACCTTTTACATGTTTCCAATATTCCATTGCAGCCTGAGAGACATCGAGTTTTATGTCTGAGGTAAACATAGTGGAAGGAAAAAGAGAAGTCCTGCCAATGTTTGTGTAGCCTCACTGCCTGATATCCTGCAACTATTGTACAGGGATTTGCATTATGTGCCAGAACTTGACGAGAATGATGTTTCAAGATCAGCTCAGCGTGTGGGTGGATCCTGCCCCAAGACATAATTTTTTCTCTACTTGAACTGGAATTTACTTACTGGAGAGTCTATTTACACTGCTTGTAGATTTTGTGCACTAAGGACAAGTTTAAAATAACTGTTGTAAGGACTAGAGGCAAGCCAGGGCAATCAGTTTAGTAATAGTGACATTTCTGGGGCAAATTTGGAGTAGATCGCATCAGAGAGGTAATTAACTCCCTATTATTTATGATAAAGTCAAGTGTTTGATGCGTAGGAGAGTTTTGACTGACAGCTCTCCATTATCACAAGCTCCAAAAGCATTTGTAAAGTTGTCAAGCACGAGATACCCAGTGTGTTGGATTTGTCAAGCAGATGTCATCAGATGTGTCTGTGCAGATAGCTGGGATTGTGGGATTTACAACTGGGGAGCATTTTCACCACGCAGAAGGAGCATAGGCAGCTCCCCTGCAAGCCTGAAAGGTGAGCTGGCACAAAGACTGGTTGCTGGGTCCATGCTTGGATGCACCAGAGCAGCCCACTGGTCTGGTGAGCTCTGGTCAGCAGCTGACCCCAAACAGAGGACAGAGCAGCACAGGTAACAGCTAAACTTTCTCCTGGAAAGGATTTGATCCCACCAAATGGAAACTCACTTCCAAAATTGCGATTCACTTCAAAAAAAGTGCTTCGCTATAAATGCCTCAGTGACATTTTGATTAACTTGGGGATGTCCAGAATGCAGAAAGCTCCCATCCCGCTTTCACCTCTGTGCTGAGTTAATGCCACGCAGTACATGCGTAATGCACTCCCTCCCAGTTTACTCCTGCTGAGGTCAACCCACGGCACAGCAGCTTGTTTTTGGAGCTGCTTTGAATCATCTCCAGGATTTGCTGGGGAGCTGCTGCACCCCCACCTGCGTGGGTGAGCTCTGCAGCTGCTCAGCAGCCTCGGAAGCAGCCGTGGCATGGGGGTCCTGAGGGGATTGGGAAGCCCCAGCTCTGAGTCATCCTATGGCGGTTGCTGTCTCTTCTAGGGTCAGGAAAAAACCCTCACATGAGTCTCTTTTTGGGTGCGAAATAAAATATGACACCGAGGACCTTTTTTTGTTTTGCACTTGCCATCTATGGAGGAGAGCGATGGGAAAGTGGGGACACGCCCTTGACAAACAGCAGTTCTGGCATGGTTGGAAGTGATGGCTTAAAAAGCTGTGCACAACTAGTTTTTGCTTCCCAGGTAGTTCCTAAGAGGTTAATTAGTGCAATATTGTTTTTCAATCTTGTGGCAGGAAGGAAGTTGGGAAGAAATAGTCGCTAATGACCTCAAATTTGTAGGTTCTTGAAAAACTGGAAGCAAATATCTTTAAAATAAAGATATTTGTTCTCTTCAGACCAGTGCTGTTTCCCTGAATTGGAAAGTAACATTTGAGAACTGCTGATGGAGATGAGAAAACTTGGAAATAGTTTGTCACAGATATCATTTGGAAACCGAAAGAAACTTCAGTGTATCTGTGCTGAAGCATTTACATGGGAGGAGTAAAAAAACTGAATGAAGTGATATTTTCCACTATTCAAGGACTGATAAATAAGGAAAGTGTGGTGAGCACAATGCAGCATCTCAGTGAGCATCTGAGAAAAGCAGGCTAAAAATAAATGGAATGGAGATAAATACAGACATTCTAAGTATGGGAGGCTCTTACTGGGCCTTTGTAGCTGTTGGTTGCAAAATCACGACTCGGAGGGAATGCTTGAACACCACATGGTTTCTGCACAAGCCCTGGAATTGCAAAGTATTTTTAGAATGTATTTTGCACCACAAGTAGCCCATTAGAAGTCCATTAGGTTGCACAGAGAAACTGTGGCTGCCCAATCCCTGGAAGCGTTCAAGGTCAGGTTGGATGGGGCTTGGAGCGCCCTGGGCTGGTGGGAGGTGTCCCTGTCCATGGCAGGGAGTGGGATGAGATGGGCTTTAAGGTCCCTTCCAACCCAAACCAGCCTGTGATTCTATGAAAATCAGTCAGCTTGCTAAGACTCTACCCCAGACAGCGCGGGGAGGGACCTGGTCGCACAAAGTGCTGTACATTAAAATCAGCAATTCTCCAGAAAATATTCCATAAGAAACAGTCCTTTGGATACTACAGAGGCAAGACCCCACCCCCCGCTGGTACTTCCACCATTTCTCAAATAATTCCCAATTGTTCCCAAAGCTGCAAGGGTTTCTAATCAGATTGCCATGTTTTATGTTCAGCACTCCAAATGATGGAGGCACAAAATCAGCCCGAAGATTTCAGCTGAAAGCTCCTCCCATACCCAGACAGTTATTAAGAGAGCATCCAAGCAATTTAAGCATTTTAAAAACCATGGGGGAATGTTGAAAATATTTGTTTCCCTCCAGCAATAATCACTGCCCTCCAAGGTACCATCACAGAAAGCAATTTCAGAGGATTTTGAATAGCACGTGGAATCATAACACCAGGTAATGTCATTTAATTACAGAGCCGTGACAACACCCAGCATTTCAGCAGCCTGAAAACATAAGTCTTAGCTCAGTAACTTTTAAGATTTGTTATTCTTTTCCTTACCATTGAGTTGTAACACTGACTGGGTGTTATCCCTACGAGGTTTGTATTTCCAATCTATTAAAGTAGTCTTAGCAATCTGTTATTTCTAGACCATTGAGGAAAGGTTAAAATGGAAATTACACTGGAGGGAGCAAGTTCTGTTCCAAGCACAGGCTGAAAACATCTCAGCAGTAGAAAGCAGTAAGGTTTCAGAAGAAGCACCTATCAGGGGAAATGAAATGACTGATAACAGTCATTTAAAGTGATTTAAAGTGATTAAAGAAGCTTGAGAGAGGTAATATGAAAGGATTTCCCCCCCACTAATAGAGCAGGGAATTTGCAATGCGTGCTTTAGACAGCTTCTACCTCCGAGCTGGTTTTGTACAACTGAGTTAGATTTTAAGCACTGTATTAGAGGAATGGAAAATTTCATTTTCAGAAGTACACAAGAAGAGCAGCATCCATCTTCACAAAGTCATCCACCCAATTTAAATAGAGCTGTGTGGCTCAGGAGAAGCAGAGATTACAGAGATTTGGGAGCAGCACTGAATCCAGCTGAAGAGAAGTTCTTCAACATTAAGACCTCGTGGATCCCACATGGATAAACCAGCTTCACAACTTAAACCCATGTAGCTGTGATGGGCAGAGTCACAGAATCCCAGAATGGTTTTTGTCAGAAGGAACTCTACAGATCACCTTTTCCCAACCTCCTGGCATGGAGAGGGACATCTTCCCTTAGAAGGTGAAGGTGCCACAGGGGCGGATGTGCCTCAGAAGTGGTGATGCTCTACACTGGCCAATCTGAGTGTCCTTTGTCTTGAGTTATGTAACGATTGACCATCGTATGCCCCCTGCAGCACTGAGATTTTGGTCATTCTGATACCTTTGGTGTTTCCTCCTGCTCCACATCCCATGCCTACACATGTTGATGGGCTTTGGAGGGAGCTGAGTGCACCCGGAGTTCAGCCCTGTTCCTGAGAGCGAAACCAATCCCAGGGAACAAAAACCATTTGTACCTGTTGGTACAGAAAGAGCAGCAGCAAGAGGACCTTTGAAAAAAAAACCCAACACCAAAACCCAGCCCTTAATACTTGGTCTGTTAATTTTATTTTATTTTATTTTTTTTTGTAGAATAGCAGCAGTAGATTTTATTAATTTTTATGGCGCTATTGGGAAATTTAATAGTCCTATAAAAGCCAGTTTAAACCTCTCTGGTTGTCTTATCTCTTCAAATAAATGCATACTCTGGGAATTTAAGAAAAAAAAACCAAAAAAAGGAGGGTATCAATTGGATAGAGCCATTACTATGAACAATTTCCCCCTTGCACAACTACAGAGCCCTGCCACAATAGACAACAGGCTCTGTGGTTTGTCTGGGGGGGAATATGCCAAGGCTCACTAAAAAGGGTGGTTTGTTCACTGACCCCCGTCTGCTGAGGGCTCCTCTGGAGCTGCCACGTGTGCAGAGCAAACTGCAAGGCACCAAGGGCTCCTGTCAAACGACTGATTGCACAGCAAGTTGTTTGAAAACAAATAATTCAGTCATTTAATGTGAAATAAAACGGTTGAGTTGCTGGTGGGGATGAATGGCACGTTCAGTGAGAGGAACAACCGGTCTGGGGCCACTGGAGGTGAGGCTCTAGGAGGTGGAGGTGGGGTAAGTTTTACAGAAGGACACAGACTTTTGAGTCTGGGAGTCCCATTTCAGGCAGAGGAGAGAGGAAAATGGGTATTTCACAGCAGGGGGGGACGAGCAATCTGACCTCTGTGTACCCTAAAAATGTCACTTTGTGTTCAAACTATGGCTCAGTATGGTATGATTTTTAAAAAAGTCTGTACCTACAACATCTCCATAAGTTCAGGGAGAGTGTTTCTCCCTTCCAACACCACACACACACACGTGTTTGTTCCCTAATTTCATTTCCTTTTTTATTTTTTTAATATATCACTACAGACCTACTCTGCAGAGATAACCACCGAGTGAAAACTACTCCCAGCCCTGTTTTGATCCTACATTCGGATAATCTCCAAAGACAGCCAAGCCCTTCCAGCTCTCCCCTTCCCATCACACACTGCAGGCAGCACGGCCAAGCTTCACCCCAGCAGGAGTCCACCTGCCCACCCCAAGCCCACCACCCTGTCCCTGAGGCTCTTCACCACCATGGATGCAAACAGGGCTTGCTCCACAGCTCCTCCAGGCTGTGCTGCTCACAGGTCATGCCTCCATTAAGTCATTCTTGCTTCTGATAATGTTCTTCACAGCTGCAATTTATTTATCTGAAGCAAATGAGATTTTTGAGGCAGAGACTCTTAACGAGGAGGTTTTGCCTTCTGGTATCATCTCTGCTCCTGACAGAAGCTGTAAGATGGATGTTTTATGCTCTCCTGCATAAGGAAGAGAGAAAATGGGAATGAGAGCAAAGGATCTTGAGCAGTGTTTCTGTCTTTCCTCATGAGATCAAACAGCTCCTCAGGACTCCCTCCAGCTGGTGCCAGGGTGTTCTGGGCTGGAGCTGGAGGCACAGGCAAGGACATGGGGTGAATAGGTGACAGACAAGTTTTGAAAAAAGACATCCCAGGCTTACTCTGTGTCCTCCAGGCATTCTGAAGTGCTTGCAGACAACTTCTCTGCATATACTTCACGTTTGAGTTACTATACTTATACTTTTTAACATAAAAGAGGATTGATTTAGATTAGGAATAGGGAAGAAGGGTTTTTTTTACAATGAGGATGGTAAAACAGTGGAACAAGTTGCCCGGAGAAGCTGTGGCTGCCCTATCCCTGAAAACATTCAAGGCCAGGTTGGAGAGGCTTGGAGCAGCCTGGGCTGGTGGGAGGTGTCCATGCCCATGGAAGGGATGGAATGAGATGGTCTTTAAGGTCTCTCCCAACTCAAACCACTCCATCATTCTATGATACAGCCCAAACCTGCTCTGGACAGGAATAGGATGGGTTTGACCCAATTTTGTGAATAGTGGGGTGCTGTTCTCCCTTCCTCCCCCTCCTCTGCATGCTAAGCACCCAATAGGCTGATACAAGCTGAATTTTATTTTATTTTATTTTTTTTCCAGAATGAAAGATGCCATCTGTGCCACATCCTCCTGTTTATGTCTGCTGCATCCCTGCAGACTGAAACCTGTTGTGTGTGCCAACATGGAGCCTCTCCAGCTGAGGAACTTCTGGGTTGTTTAGTTGGAGTTTTTTGGGGTTTGTTTTAACAGGCATGATTCACATAATAGTGCAAAGAGAAAGTGATTTCCAATCACAGGGTTATTTCTGAAAATGTGCTTGGCACCTATGCTGAAATCTTGTCTAAAACAGAAAGTGTTAGGCCCACAATACCCAAAGGCAGGAGCCCTGATGAAATCCTGACAGGGAAGGTTGAGTGGTAATTCATCCAGCAACTTGAGGAGGACTCTGTACCTCTCTTCCAGATAATTGAACTTTAATTTATTTAAATTTAATGGAAAACCATATGGAGAAGAACAGAAAGCTAATTTAAAGCACTGCTCAAAGCAATCAGTATGTTAACAGATTCCTTCAACATTTCACACTCGGTTGCTGAAAAATGTTTAAAATGTATGGTGTTTTTAATTGGTATTATGAAAACACAGCGTTTCTGGCACGTTGTATTCAAAACTCCAGAGCCAAAATAAGCCTCTGTTGTGAAAATTAAAACATACTCTGAAAGCACAAATTGTTTTATTAGAAGTGGAAGTGACAACTCTTTTATGTCTTACACAGAAATGCACATCTCTGAAGATTTCTAGGGAGACACATATAAATCTGAAGGGCTCACATCACTGGGTTTCATATGGCCCAGAAATAAAAGCAATAAATGGCTGTATGAGTTGCAGTAACAGATTGGAATTGGCAGGGAGAGCACACGAAGGAGCCTTTCAGTGTAAATGGATTGAACACAGAGTAGGGCAGCAGAAGGCAAAATTCCCAATTATGCACATTAAAACTTTACCAATTTTCATACTTTCCTTATTCCTTTGAGTTACCTCAAGGTCGGTTCTTTCTATACTGGGTATTAAAAACAGACTTTCAACACATTTTTCAACAGCAGCATCTGCTGCCCTTAAATCTTGGTCTTTTAACCCTGACCATCTTTTACCCCACTCAAATGCTTCTACTGTTTTGTTCAAGGTACAATTTAATTTGCTTTCATATTAATAATAATAATAATAAAAAAATCTGTAGATAATTTAAGATCCTAGGAAAAAATTAAATGCTCTAATTGTATTTTATCTTATAAAATTAGAATGGTTTAGTGATGCTGATGAGCTTTATACCTGCAGTTTGTAATTTACATTAGGGTTTCATCTCTGTCAAGCTTGAGGAGTCCAAGCTGTAAAAAGAAGTGTAAACCTGTTCTTTCTGCAAGTTTAACAACTCAAGATTGTTAAGGAGACTGGAAACTGAGAGGAGCAGTTACTCCCTGCAATGAAATGTTAGCAACCCATACAAAGTCTTATGGAAATTCTATAAATAGAGTCTCAGTTCTAACCTCACTGAGGGCTGGTCTGACTTCACTGTGGCTTTTTTAAAAACAAATTATTTTAAGCATCTTTTTTTTTTAAGTTTTTTTTTTAAAGTTTTTTGTTTTATTTTTGATAGGCAAATGATCCTTCAGCCTTTTTCATTATCTGAGGCCTGGAATTCATGTCAGATTTGCCAAGTCCTCTCCCAGAAACTTATTAGCTTTATTGTCCAGCTCTGCAGAGACTAATAGCTCTGAAGGAAAAAGACAAAACAAAGTAGCAAGCAGCTATTTTATTTTATTTTATTTTTTTATTTTGTAACACAACTTTTCTTCATTTTCTTTGTACCTCTTTCCCCTGGAATTTTAATCTCTTGGGACAGTCTTGACTATAGAACAATGGACAATAAAAATTCGGAGCTCCTGCAAACTCCATGTATTTCTTGCAAGATCAATGTAACAGTAAAATTAGTGGATGCCAAATGAAAATTAGAGGCTTTTTTAAAATAAAATGCATCATAAAATTGATCTAATTAAAACATTTGTCTTTCAGTGGTGAGTCTGCAGCAAACGATTTCAGCTCTAGCAGAATGCAGAGCAGCTGGAAACTGCACTTTCCAAGAGCTTTTTAATGCCCTATGAAAAAAAAATCAAAATTATTAGTAGAAAAATACTGAGAGCCCTAAAATCCCAACATGCCAAAGGAAGGGGACAAGGCCAGTAGCAATGTCTTTCAAGCAACCAGTTTCCAGAATAAGAGAATTATTTAATAGCCTAATTATGGTTCAATCAAAATTCATCGACAACTGCTCAACAAATATCCTTTCATCTCCTCGTGGGCAAAACCAGCTTTCAAACCCTTTAATTTCTAATTTGAGGGTTCCTTCTGTTCTGTTACCAAATCCCACCCAGAAAGCTGCCAAGATCCATCTTAAAATCCTTTAGGTTCCTCCTTCCAGCACCGCGTTTGATGGAGGGTTTCTAAAATTTAGTGTGGTGATTAGAGACCTTCTAATTCCACACTTCCAAGCATTGAAGGCATACATACATACATATATATGTGTATATCTAGGTATCTATATATGTACCCTTTTGATCTTGTCCTACCCTTCCACTCAGATAATTCTCCTGGTTATCCCCACAGGATTTTGACAGAAAATTATCATATCCTTCTTGGTCTTTCATCTCCTGACTTTCTCAGTGAGACCTGAGTAGCTGAGTTGGTTAAGCCACCAGCTTTGGCTGCAACACGTGAGCCCCTGTGCTGATGTCCCTTGCCGCTCGTCCCACGGTCCTGATGGAGCAGTGCCCACTTGCACTGCCCTCCTCCACTTCTTTTGGAAAGCCAGGGGCAGTGGGAAGGGGCAAACAGTGACAGAGCATGGCTTTGTTTGGTAAGCAGAACCTCTGGGACAACAATGATGGTGGCTTTATGAAATTAGCATTGGAAGAAACTGAAATTATGAAGGGAGCAGGCAGTAAGATTTTAAACAAGTAGTTCACACAGGACTTCAAGGCCTAAATTGATATTTGTATTTTTATACAGTGAGTAGTGAAGTGATTAAATTATTTGAGTCCTTCTGTTGGATGCCTATACCCAAATGTGTCCTGTAACTTAAGACACCTGACTTTGGAAATCATTTCACAGCAGAAACCTCCTTGAACACCATTTGGGATGAACATTGAAGTGTTTTGAAACACCATAGGTCTTCTGTTTGTTATTCTTAAGCCTCCCCTCAGCCTGGCTGTACAGATACTCAAAGCAGAGTGCCCATGGCAGTGGGGCTTGGGAAGGCACCACAGGGAAGCAAAGGTGGAGCCAGCACAGTGTCCTGCTGGCTAAACCCCCCTGGAAGCTTCTCCCTGGCCTGTGGAGCTGCTGGGGAAGAGCTCTCTGGGCAGTAGCTCATGGTCAGGACCAGCAGGAGAACCATGTGGATCTGGTGGGAGCCCAAGGGATCATTCCAAGCCAGCCTGGAATGATGTGCTGTACGAACAGGAGGGTGCATGTGGAAGGTAGGCAGAGGAAGGGATGGAGGAGCTTTGATTCCTGCTCTCAGGTTGGGAATAGTGCCTGGGAACTGCACTTCTTGGTCCATGGACAATCGAGACCTTGCCCTAGTCATTCCTGATGGATCCCCAAACAATCTGGGTTTAGGAACAACATTGAAGCCTCTCCAGAGTCACTCAGGAGGTGTGGATGGCATCAAATAACACCGTGAGGGACTTCCTAAAAATGCACATGGGATGAAAAAGATTTATGCGTGTGTGTGCTCCAGTGTCATCTATCAGCAGGACAGCACAAATGCAGATTCCATGGACAAACTGATGCCTTAATATGCTCTATCCCACCAGGACCATGTCCTTCCATTGTGCTTGTGTCTGCACTCCTACAAAGTGCTCCTGACAGGCTTTTTCATGTCTTAAAGAGCAATGGTGAACATCAGTAAAACAGTGAAGATGCAGTCATTTCTCCTGTAAATTGCATCTGTGCTCTGGTGTCTGAGAGCATTTACATAATTAAAACCTAGAATTCAGCATGAGAAGTTGTGTTAATGGATGACTTCCCTCACCCTTTACAACCAGGCACCATCTGTCATTTACAAAGAAAGCTGGCTTTTCAACTAACTTCTTTCTTTATTGGAATTTATTGGTTTTTATTTCCATGGCAGGAAGCCTTTTCTGGCTCCCAGGATACAATTTGGGATATATAAGTCAAAAAGTGCAGAAAAATGTCTATTGCTAGAATAGTGAGTGTGTCTGGCATGTGTCCCTGGCCAAAAAACTGCACTTATCTCTGGAAAACCTTCCTGAGGTTGGGAAATCCCTGTCCTGAATGACCCTCTATCTACCACTTTATTTGGATTGTCCAGAGGGAGCAAATCCTTTCCTCCTTCAGGATTTCCTTTCTACCACCTGATAATTCCTGCTCACCTGGTCCTCACCTTCACATCCGCCTTCCTGTTTGAACCCAGGAATAACATCAGTCTCTTCCTGGGGTTTTCCAAGGGGGATGGAAAGATTGGCTTGGTTCACAGTGTTTCATTCCTGTTGTTTCCCTTTTTTCCTTCCTCACTGTGGGCATAGGTGTGAGACACCACCTGGCAGAGAGAAAGTTGAGGGAAGGACAGGCTGGGGGGTGAGTTTAGTGCTGGGATATGGTGGGACTCTCTGTGCATGACAAAGGAACTGTCTTGGTGCCTTCAGCACTTCTTCTCCTTTTGGGGAAAAAATAGGATCTGGTCTCCCAAATTTGTCTTTGAATTTTCTGGGATCAGTGCTGCTGAGCAGAGCATCTGTTCTCAAAAGAGGCAGTCAAAGTGAAGCAACACTTCTCTAACAAAGGCTACAGCAGATGAAACTGGAGACCACGACACTCTCCCTCCCAGTTTAATTAAGAAATTTGTTTCTACCTCCCTTTCTACTTTGCTGTCTGTCCACAGTTCTGACTGTGCTGCCTCAGTGTTAGAAGCTTTTAAAATACTTCTTGTCATGGGGCTCCTTGCCCTCAGTTTTATGGAGATGGTGTGAATCACAGAGAGACTGAGATCCCTCTTGTTAGACCTGTGACCACCCTTTGCACATCTGGGCTTGGGTGACAGACCCAAGGACAGAGAGAGGGAACCAGACCTGGTCTCTCCAAATCCCCCTGACCTCCATGGATGTAAAAGATAGAGGTAGCAGATGATGCTCCATCCAGCACAGGGGTTTCCAAACCCCACTGACTACCACAGATGCATGGAGTGATGGACCACCATGGATGCTCCATCCAGCATCGAACAGCCCTTTCCAGCACAAACACTCAGCCACTGTTTCCTGCAGCACCAGGAGGTTCACCTCCCTTGGTTAACACCCATCCCCTTGCCCGTGTGGACTGTCTTGGTGGCAGAATTTCCCCCTGAGAGCAGCTTTCCCACCATCATGCACCGTTTCCAAGCCCTCCACGGTGCCTGGTTTCTGCAGAGAGCGCCTGGTTCTTGTACTACACAGCAAGAAATTCCTGTGGTGGTGTCTCTCCAAGTGCCAGCACATGTGGACTGCTCTGTGGGCACATATTTTCACTGTTTCCATTTCAGCATCATGTCAGGCTGTGGGGGGAAAGAGTTACAAAGGGGGAGAAAAACAAAACCCAGCCCCAAATTCTCCCAGGCTGCCGTGGCTGGGTGGCTGGACGTCACACTTGGCAATCACGAGCTGCACTGAGAGAATTAGACTCTAAAGTCAAAAGAAAAGAGCCAGATGTTTCCAAACCTGTTCAGCAGAGCTTCTGCCTTTGATTGTGACAATTCAGCAGATGAAATAAACTGTCTGTGGTCGGAACTGGAGTTTGATTTCTGAGGTGGTTAAAAACAAAACAAAAATCTGCTTCATAGGAAGAAACTGCTTCAGAAAGGAGCAAAGAGCTTCTGAAAACCAGCAAGATACAAGGCACAGTTAAGTAAAAAATTAATGAATTTTACCCTCTGTAGAGTTTAAGTCCCAGCTACAACAGAAATTGGAGTTTATCACAAACAATTATGGGCACAAAGATACAAATGAAAAACCCCTGTCCTTTTAATCTCCTTCTATAGTAACAATAATTATGGGAAATAAGTGTACAAGCTATCCCTGCCCATCAATGAATTTGAAAGGAAATATATGGAAAAATCACAATACTTGTAGTTTTTCAACTGAATTTTCAGTATCTTCTGGTTTATTTCAGTACTGGACTAGAATCAAGTTATCACTGACACCATGAGTTATCCTCTCTGAAGAACTCAAATAATTTGATTTTTTTTTTTTCTGGTTGATCTCAACTCCAGTTCTCAGGTAGCATCCAAAGAGGTTGTAGGAGGACTGAGAAAGAAAAGACAGAATTATGAGAGAAGGAACTAATTGAGATTCTAGACTACTGGAAAATCCCAATGCCACAGAATATGAAAGGTCAGGCAAGTGAGAAACAGTCAAATTAAATTTACTTTCCCCTTTGGCTTTCCAAGAAAACCTCTGCAGCCACAGAGCATTTCAGACCCCAAGGAAAATTGCGATGGAACTATTAGGTGAACTTGGAAGAAAGGGCTCCTTTGAGTGCCTTCTCAAGAGCACTGGAACATGGCACTGAGCTGCACAGGTATCTTGGAACTGCTGGAACGGAAATCAGCAGAAAAGCAGCACACACCGTGATTATCTGATTCTCCATCCTGATGTGGACACACACCAAAGCCTGAACTGCTGGGAGTCCACTCTGGGTGTGACCTCTCCTGCTGCACTGCTGGAATCCAATCACTTCCAATACTCACTGTGGCACGTGAGGTCACAGAGAAAATCCCTCTGCAGCAGTCAGAGAGAGGGAAACGACTGGAACTCTGCCAAAAGCAAAGAGGTTGCCAAGTTCAAATCTTTATTATATTATCTGACTCCTGGGGGGATCAGTTATGTCCTCCCCAGTGTCTGCTGGTGTCAGAGCTCACCCTCTGCCCAGCCAGCACTGAAGGAGCTCATCTCCTGTATTAATCACTTCCCAACTGGAGTCACTGACTGGTGTAACATAAACCAGTGGTTCACTGCAGTATCACATGTGTTTTGATTTCCATTCTAATAACATTTGTAATTAAGACACAGCTCACCCCGATTTATTAATTTATTTTTCTATTTTTATTTTAAATGAAACATCCTGCTGAGCAGTTTGCACTTGTGGTCAAAGTTATCTAAAATAACGTTGTCATAATTTCAGATAGGATAGTTTTGTAATAAGAAGGATAATTTTGTAATAAACTCTTGCACAATACAAAAGAGATCTCTTGCAGATACAGCTACCCTGCACAGATCAGGGTCCTCAAGCAATTTTTCCCAATTTGTTATCATTCTCCTGCTTCCCTTTTTTTGGACATCCCTACCTAGATGTTTTACCAACATTCCAGCAAAACCTGTCTGAGGTCAACTCATTCCTGAGCAAAATTGACTCAAACCTGAATTCATCTGCTCCTGGTATCTCAGAATGGTTGCAGCTGAAAGGAACCATAATGATCATCCTGTTCCAACCTCTCTGCCATGGGCAGGGACACCTTCTACGAGACCAGGTTTCTCCAAGCCCCATCCAACCTGAATTTGAACACCTCCAGAGATGGGGGACCCACCACCTCTCTGGGCAATCTGTTTCAGTGTCTCATCACCCTCACAGCCAAGAATTTCTTCCCAATATCTAATCTAAACCTTCTTTCTGTCAGAATGAAGCTGTTCCCCCTTGTTCTGTCACGAAATGCTCTTGCGAGTCTTTCTTGCTCTCTCCATCTTTCATGTGGGCTCCTACAGGCACTGCAAAGCCATGATTAGGTCACCTCAAAGTCTTCTGTTCCCCAGGCTGAACAATCCCAACTCTCTCAGCCTTTCCTCACAGCAGAGGTGTTTCATCCCTCTAATAAATTCAGTGGTATCCTCTGAACTTGTCCAACAGGTTCATGTCCTTCCTGTGCTGTTGTGCCATGGTGCTGTTTGACTTTCACTCATGTTTGTAATGCCTGGTCTCCCTCTTCCTCTCATCCTTCCCATGCTTTGGTCATGGATTCCTGCCAGCCACAGAAGTATCTCTTGTTTCTTGCACTCAGGGTCTTCCCTTCAGTTTGTTGCTCAGTCTCATCACAGCTGACAGCCCTTCTACATGAGGAGTCCCTCAGACACAACTGGCTTACCTTTGCCTGGAAGATTTTATTAGCAAATTGCCTCCAGTGCCCAGATGAGCTAAAAGTATGGTCTGCCTTGATGATTTTAGAGGTCTTTTTCAACCTAAATGACTCTATGACTCCAAGCTGCTCCCTCCCTCCCTGCCTGGTTGTCTGCAGAGCCATCAGCCTACCCCATCTCCTCATTCCCTTGACATACAATTACCTTTCCCACCAGTTCCTCTGCTTAGTGAGTGACCAATAATTCTTTGAAGTTTAGTACCAATGTTCTGGTGCTGCTCCAGTCTGGTCATCCACTGTGCACCCATCACACTGCTTGACCCAAAGGGTCAGTGTTTTATTGGATGACACCACTGAGGGTGGACCAAAGGGCAAGAGCCTTGGACTGAAAGATCCTTAAAGTAATTTGCCAATATTATCTTGCCTAATGATGAAACCCTCAGATCCCTGCAAAGCTGAGCACTGCTCTTTCCCTAACAGAATGAAGGTAGCACACCCTCTGGATGGCTGCAGAGCCCAGATCAAAGGTAGCTGGGGAAGGTTGATGGATGCTAAATCTCTCTTCTCACACAGCTGGATGAAACCATGCAAGTAAAACCAACCAAGTTGGCTTCCAACAGTAGTGAATAGGCCTTCAAAAATGTGGTTCATGGAAGACAAAACATCTGCAAAGGATGTTCTCTTTAGAGCCTTGGAAAGTCATTGGTATTTCTTTGCTGTTCTTCCAAGTGATATCTGCTCACCCTGCTTGGTTAGAGCTCCCAAATTCCCTGGGGAGTAGGAGAGGATTATCTTCATTTTTCACAGAGGATACCTGAGTTTCAGAGGTCACACAGCAGGACACAAATAGGCACAGAAGTAGATTCAGACCACTTGAAGGCCAGACTAGTGTTAAAACTGTTAAACTTCTTTCCTGGAACTGGACTCATAGCTGTAGAATATCCCACTTTATTATGGGCCAACTGACACAGAGAAATGTTTTTAGAGAAAATTCATGTATAGTGAATTAGGAAAGAGAAAAGCTGCTTTTATTATAGCTTCTGCCTCCAGTTATAGCGGGAGAGGAAGAAACACTTTAGCTTTTTGGCAAAATTCTCTTTTCCCTCGGTTTGAATCACAACAGAGTTCAGATCCTGCAGAAAGACATTAGGCATGTCTTATTTACACAGTATTTACGATATTCTTTAAAAACACTTGCTGAAGTTTGCCTTCATAACCACCTTCTTCCAAAGAGAGTCCACACAAAATGCAGCTGCAGTTATTCAGATGAATGTATATGTTTTCTAGCTTTTACTGCTCTTACAGGCAAAAATTAATTGGTTGAAAATGCCTCCTTTTTTTTTAATTATTTTTTTTTTAAAATACAAACCCAATCTATTCCTATTCTGTTATTCAGAAGAACACACAGAAATGTGGTTCAGCACCAGACACAGCTGAGTGTGCTTTCTGATAGTCCAAATCTTTTAGCAAATTAAAATCCATTTTTATTTACTTTTTGTAAGGCTGTGTAGGAATATGATCCACGTGACTACGAGGATGCAGTTCTGGCAAGCAAAACTTCAGGGAAGAAATGAACTTTTGAAATATATTTTCAGGGATGGAAAGACAACAGGTCATGCTCACAGCACATACTGTGAGAGCAACACGTCTTGGTTAACTTCAAGCAGCTAAAATTTGTCTGTATTTAAGCTCACCCTAAACTCTCCATAAAATCCATAAAGAGAAAATTCCCTGGGGCCATTTCTGCCATCCTTTTCTTCCCATTGGCTCTAAAAGAAGCCTAAACTTGAAGGCATGGATGAATGTTCCTCACCTGATCCCAGGGAGATAGCCTCCTTTGCCAAGGGCAGAGGTGTGTAAGTGCCATGGCAGCTCCTATCTCTTGAGCACCAAGAGAGGTTGGACAGCTGGCACCAGGACCATCCAGCCTGATTTTCACTCTCCCAGCCTTTGATGCTGTGGAATAGTCACCAGGTTTTAGAAGGTGACCTGGATGTGACCATAAGGATTCACTAAGGACAAAATCCAGCTCATCAGGGTTGTGTTTATGGTGCTGCCACTCTCATGGTCCCCTGTGTCTCCTTCCACAAACTCAGTCAGAGCTGCAGAGAGGTCTTTGGGGGGTTTGTCATGCCCCACCTCAAGCACGTCTTCACTTGATGGAGACACCTGTAGCATAACCCTTGCTCCAAACACACCTTGGTCTGCTCACTGGAGATGGGGAAAGAGGTCCATGAGTCATTTGGGCAGTGGAAGTTCCATGATCTGTGTGCTCCACAAGTCACACTTCTTATAGGAACAAGCCAGCTGGACAGGCACTGCTTTTCAGGGGGCTGAAAAATGAGGTTTGGGTTATGCAACTGATGATGAGAATTTGGCTGTGACACAGGAAGGGACATGCAAGAGAGGACTCATCCCAGGAAGCTTATGCAGTCACCCAAGGATGAGCTGTTCTGGAATGTTGCTATCAGGAGACACAAAAAAATCCCCCCAAATCCAAAGCAAAGCTCCCAAGTTGCTGGGGACTGGGATGTTCTCATCTGTTTGGAAAGCAGCAGTACCAGCCTTTCACTCCTCCAGCACTCCCCACCTCGCAGGCAAACAACTGTGAGCAGCCTTCCTCCTCTCTGCCCTCTCCTTCTGACCTCTCTGCATATTCATATTTGGCCTTTTGCAACCATCAGTATCTTGAGTTCTCTTTCTCCCCTTTCAATCACATTAATTTCTAATATCCCCTGTGCAGGGACAGGAGTTGGACTCGGTGCTCTTTGAGGTTCCCTTAAAACTCGAGATATTCTACAATTTTATGATCTCTGACTTTTAAGTCCCTCTGTATCTTCTTCCCCAACCCAGATTTGACCTCTTCCTGCAAGACAACAGTTTGTTCATGAAATGTTTTCTTCCCAAGCCAGTTCCTTATTTAGGCAACTGCTTTTCTGTTTCTGTCTGCTGGCCATGCTAAAAACAAATTTGCGTATGGTAGAAACCTTCTCAGTTCTGCTTTTTACTTTCAAGTCTAGCAGTGCCTTTCCCGGCCAAGGCACTCCAACCCTTGTGGGATCAGCCAATCTTTACAGGGTTTTCATTTGGGGTGAAAACTTGTCTTAAGAAAGGATCTGCCCTTGGTTCCTTCTTCCTCTAAATGATCTCCAGGTGGGTCTCAAGCTTCAGGTCTCACTGCACACCTCAGATCAGTTCTATGAAGTGATGGTTTCCTCATGAGGATGCAAACAGCCTGAATGGGATGGAGATGACACGTGGGGCAAGCAGGAAAGAGAATATGAAACTAGTTAAAAATTAATTTCCTGGAAAACAGCTCAGATTTTTAGACATTCCTTAATTTGGTTCCTTAATATCTTTTTTTTTTTTTCCAGGTTGGAAAATCCTCCAGGTGAGAACCATGTCTCAGACTTCAAATAGCTCCCCACAACTCTGCCTCACTGAGAGTCTCGGAGAAAGATGGACACGTGGGAGTTGTGACACGGCCAGGAATTACATCCAGTCTCTTCCTGAACCCCCTTTGCCACACTACAGACACCACAGCCCGTGTTTTGGCCAAAATAGAATAATTCCTGCAAAACAAATAGTAGCTGTACCTCTCAGCTAACAAGGGTGCTGTCAGCACGTGTCAAAGCAGGGAAGAAGGGAAGAAGGCTTGAGGGAATGTGGCTGAGCTCCGCAGCATCCTCCAAGGGCAACGGGAGCCCAGGCTTGGGGCTGGAGCCTTAAAGTGGAGCGTGGAGAATTCAGCACTAACAGTTGTCACGAAGCAAACTAAAAAGCCTGAAAATGTAAGTTAGAGAAGGTGCCAGCAGAGAGATAATTGGGTGCCTTTCTGGCCTCACCTGCAAACTGTGCTGTTCGCAGGGCCATTAAGAGCAATCTCCCCGTGAAAAGAGAACGCCCGCCTCATATCAAGCTGTTTAAGTGGATGCTCCCAGAATTATGCTCACAGATGTTTTAAGAATACATATGTAGGAAGCTGCAGGTCTTTAATTAGAGGTGGGCTTGCAGAGGGCACACTTTGCTTCCCTGCCAAGGCTCCCGACCCGACCCGGGAGTGACCACCCGAAGCGTGTTTGGAGAAGACGGAGCCTGCTTTGCTTCTGCATCTGAAATCAGCCACCTTGGCAATGACCCTCTGTGAAAGCATTTGCCTTGCATTTCCAGCAAACCACTGTGTCCCTGTGCAAGGGCTGATCCCCTCCTGGGAATGTCACTCCGGCAGGATGGACGGAGGCGCTCTTGGCTCTTGGTGCTTCTCACTCCGTGGCCAAGCATTGCCCCCGAGGGTCTGAGAGCTCCTCCCACTGGACTGGTCCCACAAAGGGGAGAGGTAACAAAGCAGGGCTGAATTTTCCCATCTCCCTCCAACTCCAACCCCACAGCTCTCTGAACCTGCTGCCCCCTGAGTTTTGCTGTCCTGTCAGATACAGTGAGCTCATGGACTTCATGCTGATGGGTTCAACTGGCTGTGTCAGGGCAGGTAACAGCCTCTCCTTCCCTTCCCCCTTCTCTTCCCTTGCTTCCCTTCCTGCTGAAGGAATCCAGCTCACAGAGATGAGGAGTGCACAGAGGGAGCAGTGATAATTACACGCTGTGTGGCATTATTATAGTTTACTTGATTCTACAAGAAAAGCAGACCCTCCCTCCTGTCACCCATTTGGCTTCTCGCACCCTTTCCCGGTGAATAATTCTTCAGGACAAAGTCCCTGGCTCTGCATGAGTGTGCAAAAACACTGGGAGTGGAATGAAAAGGCACTGAGAAAAGCAACAACATCGACATGCTTTAAAAGGTGGTGATCTGAGAGCAGAGGCTGTGCGGGAGGTGGCAGCTCTGTCTCCAAAGTGACGTGCCTCTTGTGCATCCAGGTACAGCTCAGCACTCAAACGCTGTGCCACTCTTTAATGACTTTTTACTTACTCCGTAGAGAAAATCAGAGTTTGTTTAATTTTCTGTGCTGTTTTGTTCAGAGCAGGTACTGACTCTGGTGGTGTGAGGGGATGGAATGGGGCAGAGCTGCTGTCCCAGCCCAGCCATTTCTCTGAGGTTGCCGTTCCCTCTGCGTTCACCAGGAGCACATGAAAGGACAAGACCAGCTTTTACACTTCACTTCCTTCTGGTTTTCTAATTGCAAACCAAAGGGCTTAGCATGTAATGAGTTCATTTAGAGGATTAAGCACTCCTTTTTTTAAAATTGAATATTTGCAGACAGAAAATCCCATGCAAGTGTCAAGAAGGTATTGCTTTTCATTTGGAAATGCCTCTGAAAGGATAAATTACCTCTCTTCCAGGTTAGCTGTGAGCCACAGATGTGGCAGATTCCTCTTTATTTTGCAGAGAAATATTCCCACATCCAGGTGTTGTTTTTGATGCTACTGTTGACTTCACTTTGAACTGAGCAGCCCTTCAGGGAGAGGATCTTTCAGGCTGTAAAATTGTCCAAGTCTCCATTGCTGTGACCCTGCAAAGCAAGAGAGAGAAAAAAAGTGGGCAAGTTAAAGAAGGTGCTGGCTGGATGCTGGAAATGCAAAGGTGCTCAGCCAAAGTGACAGCACAGGAGCCACAGTTCTGTGGGGTTTGTGTTTTCAGTTTTCCCAAGGCCATAAAAGCCCTGTTTGAGGGCTGATTATCCAGACTGCATTAGGAGAGAGGAGGCAAACCCATCCTAAAGAGACTGAGGTTGGGGGAAATGATCACAGTGATCTCCCCTTCTCTTATTAGAAGAAAATAAGCCAATAAACAGGAAGGAGATGCATGTGAAGAGACCACAGTCGATGGAAAGAAGAGGGGGAAGAGGTTAAAGGACGGTTAACAAATTTAATCGTGAGTGTTTCCAGACTCTCTTGGAACTGGATGAAAGGCACTGATCTCCTCTAGGCTATTCTCAGTGTTTTTGGTTCAGGACTGAGAGCTGCATTATGTAAAATAGGCTTTCCTGCAACAATTTCGAAATGTCACTGTTTCCTGACTTTAAAACCCAGAATAATTTAACTACTTCAACTGGTCAGCCATAGTGATGTCTACCGATACCTTGGAGCTAAGGTCTGGCCCCCACTTAAAGCTTGTCAGCTCAGCTTTCTTATTCAAATTATACTAGTTGTTTGGGTTTTTTTTTTTAGTAAATTCCTTCAATGGTAAAGAGATTTGTAGGATATACCATGGTTCATAGAACCATTCGGGTGAAGAGAACTGTGATCTCAGTGTTGGGGGGTTTGCAGAGGAAGGCACAGCCACAAAGGAAGATTTGAAAAGGGCCCTAAAGTAATGCAAAATCATAGAATAGAGTCACAGAACTGTTTGGGTTGGGAGAGACCTTAAAGCCCATCTTGTTCCAGCCCCCTGCCATGGGCAGGGACACCTTCCACCCGCCCAGGTTGCTCCAAGCCCTGTCCAACCTGGCCTTGGACACTTCCAGGGATCCAGGGGCAGCCACAGCTTCTCTGTGAATGAGAAGAAACAAAGAAATAAGTGTATATTTTAACTACCATATCTCTTAAAAATGAGATTTTGTCTTCTAATTTTTTTTGTGGATTTCCATTATAAATAGATCCCTTTCTCTCTCTTTCTCTGCTTGTTATACTTCTGACTACTGAAATTTGTAAATAACTCAACAGTTTAACATTTAGTGTTACAGTGAACCATAATGATTTTTCTTTTTTTCTGTATGTGGACAACAACAGAGATTTGGGGGAAAAAACACACATGTGAGTGTTTTCTCTGCAGGAAGATGCTGTAATGCCGGCTCTGCTTGTTCAAATATCTATTGACAGCTGCAACAGAGACACAAAAACCACTGGCTACAGCAGAGCAACAAAAAACGCCTTGGCAGACAGTGTTCCCCAGCATTTACCTCCCTTGGCACTAGAAGGAAAGTTCAGGGACTTGCTCTGCTCCAGATTTTATGATCACAAAGTCATCTGCAGATACCTATAAGAGTAATGAACCACTTGCAGAGGTATGTAGCACCAAAAAGAAGTGGTGAGCCGGACAATGGTCCGAGTCGTGTTTGCGGTACAGACTCATGAGGGGGATTTAGAAGGTTTTTAAGCTTTTTTTTTTTGAGATTTCTCCTTAGCCTGCTTATTGTAGAATCATGGAATGATTTAGAGGAATGGGAAAAGACCATGAAGAGCATTTAGTCCACCCCCTGCCATGGGCAGGGACACCTTCCACCAGCCCAGGTTGCTCCAAGTCCCATCCAACCTGGCCTTGGACACTTCCAGGGATCCAGGAGCAGCCACAGCTTCTCTGCCCAACCTGTTCCAGGGTCTGCCCACCCTCACAGGGAAGGATTTCTTCCCAATATCCCATCTAACCCTGCCCTTTGGCAGTGGGAAGCCTTTCCCCCTTGTCCTGGTGTGAGATGAGATGACTCTCCTACTCAGGAAAACAGTAGGTAGTTCTTCAGCAGTTCCCTCTACATGTGGATTTGTGAATTTTGGGTTGTAATGCAAGCAAGCACTACCTTGGAATGAGAAGTCTAGTGTGGACACCTCAAGAAAAACAAGGAACTTGTCCTATGGGATTTTTAAATTCAACTTCATCTGTAATTTCACCTCCAAATCTGCAAGCTCATGGGTTATGAAATGTCAGAATCATAAAATGCCCTGAAGGCTTTCAAGCTTCAGCCTGTGCTTTTGAAAAGCATGTAATTTCTGTTTTTTCTCACATCACTTTTCATGGAAGTTAATTGAACTCTCCCATTTCCAGAGGCATTGGGAAAAGCCTGGTGCCTAACAGCTCATGTTTCCTATCAAATGAGATAGGGAGGTTAGAGATTCAGTGGAAACTTCAGAGCTGGGACTCATCCTACAAACAGCATCTCCAACTGGATTTTGCCTGGAGTTGCTCTCCCTTCCCCACTTGGATGCAGACTCCAACCACTGGAGAAGCTGAAATGAGGAATACGGCCAGATTATGCAATAGAACTATTAGGTTTCTCTTCATTCTGTGTAAATTTATCCCTCTTTAGTTAAACAGATTCCCTTCTTCTTATCTCTCTCATCATTTTTGTACTTAGTCATGGTATTTTAGCCATGATGGGCTAGGGTTTAAGTGAAGTAATGGCTTTGAGGGGGAGAGAGTTTATCTTTATTGGATTACTCCAAAAGAACAGATAAGTATCCAGGCCAGCAACTCCGAGTGTTTGGAAAGGAACTGCTTGTTTGAAAGCTTGGCATTTCTCTCCAGCTTTTTCAGTTTGTCTAATAAAAGTGTTTTTCCTTGCAAAACTTGCCATGACTACTCATGAAATGCTACACAGAAGTCAGGGAAAAGCAGTCTGGATTCCCAGTCAGGAGAGGCTCAGAGGCAATTTTGGAAGAGCTGGAATACCAGCCACAAACATGAGTTATATGTAGGTCTCATGGGCTCAGATAGGAGCAGGTCTGGGTTTTTTTGGCTGCAGACACTCCAGGCTGTTCCTTGGAAGTGTTTCAGGAGCAATATTTATACAAGGATGAAGCACAACTTTGTCAAGGCATTTACACAAATTAAAAACTTTGTTTTTCCTTGCTATTATTTATAATACCAGACTGAAAAAAAAAATAAAACAAACAAACCCAAAGTTGGTTTCCCTATGAAGGAATTTTAATTGGTTTACACGGCAGGATTGAGTGACACTGTGGGTCCATTCTCATGGACATGGGTTCTGGGTTTCTTCCTCAGACATGATGAAAGCAGCTCAGTGTATGTTCTACCAGAGGGAAAGCAACACTGGAGAGTGGTCAATCCTGAGACCCAGAATACTTCAGTGTCTTGCTCTAACTGGGTACTCAGTGTCCTTGTCACCTTCATGTCAGAGCAGTCCCTCAGACCCGTGACTACCCCATATGAGATATAATAAATGAGATATAATAAACTTGATCTATGATAAACTGCTTGGTATCACTCACCTCAGTGGGCACATCAGCTTCCTGAGGATCTCCCTCAAATATTTATGCAGCTCTCTGAGGACTTGGAGATGACTGTGAGTCTGTCCCATCCAGTCCAGCCCTTTTCACCACTACAGGATCCTGCTTGAATACGTATCCACTTTGTGAATACTGAAATAGAACTGCTTTTAAATGCATGGGCTGTGTGAACCGTGAGGATGAGAAGGAAAAGAAAAATCTTTTCCCTTCTTTTTGGGAGCTCTGTATCCATAACAAGGAGCAGGGGCTTTAGCATGAGGTATTTGTGCTGAGAGATCTGTCTTTGCTGAGCTGGAGAACAAGCCATTTTTTCACCCATAATATGAAACAAATTTATTTTGGCTTCAGGCTGCTCCCTGAATATATGACAATGTAGATAAAGGTTCTTTGAAGTTAACTTCAGGTTAAAAAAAAAAAAGGAAATATCTGTATTTAAAACCAGTGGTCACATATGGACCTTGGTAAGGTCTGTTAATATTGAATACTTTGCTGGCAGCTGCTCAATACACAGGAGATACACTCTGTGACCAAAGAACAGAAAAAGAACAATGAACTCCTAAGTGAACTCTGCTGATTGCTCTAGAAACGAGCACAAGAGACATTACACAGTTCTCTGAAATGAATGATCACACAGACCTCTGATTCTGAGAAATAAATTTGTGTACCTGCATGAGCTCATCATGAATGAAAATAGCACATTGTTCTTGATAGTTGATTAGAGCCATTTAGGAAATTGCAGTTTCATTTTGTGGGTGAATGCTGGAATTTCTTAATTTCTTCTCCTTCCAAATGAATAACATGTTAACATCTGTTGATGCAATAATCAGCAAGTGTTGTAGTGCTATAGCTAAAAAAACCCCAACAAACCCAAAGGAAAAACGAAGATAACATCTTATTGGAATGAAACATTGACAGATTTCTCAGGAAACCAGAAAATGCAACCAAATTTGATATGGCACCTCAAACCCTGCTGCTGCAAAACTGGACTGGCCCAAGTGCTACTCCATGTCTGTCTCAGCAAGAACTATTGGATACAGGAGGCAGATGTTCCCTATTTCTGCCCCAGCAGCACCCAGAGGGTATGACGCATGCTGGAGCTTCATCTTGACATGTTCTAGGGGTGAAAACACATATTTTTAGCAATCTATGATGTCTGTCTTGCTACTCCCAGCCCCACTCCTTTGTTCAAAAGGCAACTTGGTCCAAATTTGATCTCGGCACATATATTCTACCTTGCAATGAAGCAGTGGTGGAAACAGTGGGAAATATTATGACATAAAACACGGTAGATAAAAAAGGTGAAGCCGGTCCCATTTTGCTCCAGAGGTCTTTAAAGTGAAAAGCTTCAAACATTTATTCTTGCTGACAGAGTTAGAAATGAATGAGGCTGTCAAAACCAAACTCAGATGCAGTGTTGTGCCTGTCACTGTGCTGGTGGAGTTCAGATAGGACTGAGAAAAAGAATTTGTTTCCTCAGTAGCAGAAAATTGCTTATTTTACAAGGTGCCATGGAGAGTGTTATCTACTTGGGATTTATAGGGTAGAGGCTTTAATAATGCATTTCAGCAGGAAAGGAGTATCTGTTTTATGACATCCTTCCCAGGGTGGTGGTTGGCTTTTAGATGCACCGTGCCTTGAAAATTAACAACGCACCTATCAGAGAGCTGTGCTACCGCTTAACCCGAGGGCAAGGGCAGATTTGCAAAGGAGTGGGGGCTCAAAGTGCTCCCAAGAGCTGGGACAGCCGGACTGGAGAAGGACCCCGGCTGGCAGGCGTCCCGTTGGGACAGTGGCAGGACCAGAACATCGAGGCGATAAACGCAGCTCATTATTTCGGACAGCACCTCTTTGCGTGGGAAGCGGCATTAGCGACAGCAGCGGTGTTGAAGCTGCTCCAGCTGGGGAAGCGCTGGGATCCGCTGCCGGGAATTCCTGCCGGGAATTCCTGCCGGCTGACAGCCGATAAGAGCGGCCAGATAGCGAGCCCCATGAGCCGAATTCAGCGAGGACAACAGCGGGGGCTGTGGCCTTTGTGTCAAAGCCGGAGGATGGGGAAGCAGCTTGGGATGTGCGGCTCCTCGGGATGCGGCGGCTCCGGCAGCCGAGAGGAACCGACACAGCAGGCGGAGCGGGGAGAGAGGCACCCCGTGTGACAAACAGCCAGCGGGAGGGTCGTATCAGGGAGGTGCAGAGAGTTATTTGTCGCCTAATGAAGAGCCTCTCGAGGTCGAAAATTTACAGCTCAGTTCTGCTGGAGTGGGGAATGAAAATCACCATTGAGCGGCGTCGCGACGCACAGAGGAAGCAGCGCAGACCCTGCAGACCTACGACCCAAAATTATATTGGCCAGGGAAGGCAGGCTGAGAACACGAGCCAGAGAAGGTCAGCTAGGGCATGGTATGGGGGTGGTAATTAGGCCACTAATTAGAAACTTTAGGGCAGGTTGGGGAAGGATGAATGCTTTACAGTAGAGGAAGGAAGAAAAAAATTCCCAGCACACTGTCAGACAGTCACCGCCGTTCCCTTCAGACTGATCTGCCTCATGATTGCTGTGATGAGCCAAGTCCTTGCTGGAATGAGAAGCAGTCTGAGCAGCTGGGGGTGGGATGCAATGACTTTCATGCCAGGAGCAAGTATATTTTCTTCACCACAGAAAACCTGAAGTTCAGAGAAGAACCTTCTGAGAGTCCTCCACCCTCCCTGGAGGAAAGTCCTTGGTCAAACAAGTGGGATCTGGGCTGGGTTTTGGTGAAGGAGAGGCAGGAACAGAGGTGTTCAATATAGGAATCACCCCTTGCAAGGCAGAGTGCACCGCCATCTCTCTGCAATGTGTAGGTAGTAGGAGTAAGGTCAATTAAAAAGGCTGAAAAGATTCTCTGGAGAAAACCAGGTCCCCAGTGAGTTTAAGAAGCTGAATTCATGTCATAGAAACACTGCAAAGTGATTTTCTGGGGTGGTTGGAGTCCCTGCAGAATCACACTCCCCACTGACTTGTGCTTGTCTTCATACTGATTCTCCTCCTCCTGGTCAAATTTAAAAATAACACACATTTCATCTTATTTTTCATTTTCTGGGCTGTGAAATCAATTGTCTACTCTCACATACATATAATCCAAATCTTCCTTTCATACTGTTTTAGTTGTTATCACAGAAAGGGCTCAGACTGAAAAGAACCTTTTACAAAGGATTGTTGATTCTGTCAGGATGGATCAAAGCTAAATCTGTAACACTGAGGGAAGAAAAAATTCAACTAGTAAGGAAAAAATGAAGGCATGTGGGACATTAAAAAATGTGTCACTTTAGCTGTGGTGTTTCACCTCTATGTTTTACTCTGTTTGTGTTCTTATTGTTTGAAGCAATACTCCCACTGTAAATTAATCATCATACTTTAAAACAAGTAAAGCTGCTCAGAACTTTAAGAATATAGAAAATATTTAGTGCAGCAATGGTTGCAAGGTACACACAGTACTGCAGCTGATGGAAGTGACGATTTAGCAGGGCAGAGCCAGCACAGACACTGTTTCTCTACAAGTATAGGGCAGAACCAGGCAAGAGAGGACAAGGGCATGGAGTGAGAGAGGGCAGGGTTACACGGAATTTAGGAAGAAATCCTCCCCTGTGAGGGTGGGCAGGCACTGGCACAGGTTGGGCAGAGAAGCTGTGGCTGCTCCTGGATCCCTGGAAGTGTCCAAGGCCAGGTTGGATGGGACTTGGAGCATCCTGGGCTGGTGGAAGGTGTCCCTGCCCATGGCAGGGGGTTGTAAATACTTGAACACTGGTCCTGTTTATCACAAATCAAGTCAGTGAACTGTGCTGGGCCTACCAGAGAGGAAGGAAACTGAATATAGTTAACATTACACCCTTTTGTAATGGTGTTTCTCATCGCTGTACACCTTGAAAGTGAAGTTTGGAGTCCAGGTTCACACCATCTTGAACGCACAGCCCATACACATTACCGAAAATTCTGCTCCACAGTCGATTATCCTCAACATTCAAAACTGACTGGGAGCAACCTTCTTTTGTGAAAGGCCATTGGAAAGAACACAATGCCTTCAGCTCCACTGAAAAGAGTTCCCTACAGGAAAAATTGCACCCCAAGCATGGTGGTGGAACTCCTGTGGTGGTATCTTCCTGCAAATTCAGTTACTTTGGTCAGAATTGCACTCAGTTCAATAAAATCCATACATGTCACAAACACTTGTCCCCTCACTTTTTTTGGCTAACACTGGGGTGAAAAAGGGGAAGCTTCAAATAAAGGAGAGGACTTGTGGAGCAGCTAATAAGCAAGCTGTGGTCCTCAGCTACAGTGAGCACAAGAGCTTGCTGGCCCAGAAAGTTTATCAGAGGTCACCTTTTCAGCTCTCCAGCAGCAGAAAGCACCAGGAGCCTTTGCTCAGCTGGTCACCAGGGGAAAAGCAAAAAAAGAGATTGTCATGTTTTCCTGCAGCAACACTTGCCAGACTCAGCTGCAGCCCAGTGGTGAGACTTCTGGTTGCCTGAGGAAGTGTCCAGCAGAGCTGCAGGGAACACAGAGTACGGGCAAAGGATGGCTCTTTGTTCTCCTGAGCTTTGGGATCGCTCTGCCTACACGGAGCTGCCGGCCCCCCAAACCTGGGTCAATAGCTCAGCATAAAGCCAAGCACTTTGTCTCCTGAAAAATGAGGAGAGAAAAGGAGCAGGGATAAAACTTGATTGTGGAAATTGGAAATGGAGGGATGTGCCAGGAGGGAGAGGAAGAGGAGTGCTCAGTTTGGCAAGAGGAGAGTGAGGCAGGGGAGTGGAGCGGGCAGCCCTCCGGGAGGAAACTCTCACCAGGACAACAGGAAAGGCTCAGCAAACATGAAGGTTTTGGGACTAAAGCAAATACTTCAACTTGGGATGGAAATGCTGATGTCTCAATCAGTGGGGCCACAACAATTATGGGTTATTTTCATCCCCTTGAAGGAAGCCGGAAATGGATAGAAATGGGGAATTTTATCACCTCCCCCCTTCAACAGATGTGCAGGGAGGGCAGAGGTCCCAGTGACTCCCAGTGCCCCCCCCAGGTTCACTGGGCAATACTTTTATTTTATTTGCAGGCAGTAATTGACAGCAGCAGTTTAATTAAACAAAAACAGCAAGACAGTTTCTTGATGAAAGGGCAGACAATAATAATTTTCTAGAAATGGATCCCTCCAGCTCTCACTGAGGATAAACACTTGGAGCACTTGCAAATTCTGATAAGCAACTTCAAGCCTGCCTCATTATCTGGCATTCTTTTCTAATACTGTGAAGTTGTTGGGAGGAATAAAAAGAGCCAGAAATCTTTATTATTCTTCCTAAGGGATTCATTGCATTCTACTTTGCATTGCTACATCTTATTACCAATTTTCACTGTACATGCTTTTAATAAATACTTATTGCTATAAAGATAGTAACACTCTTAACACATTAATGGCTTTGCAGTGGTGTAAATGAAAATGAATATTAATAATGTGAACGGTAACTTTGATACAGTAGAACCCTGGTTACTGGGAAATTTTTGAAGTGCTTCACAGTAAAAGAAACCTTTATATTCTGGTTTTTTTTCTCTGCCAGCACTGCAAGGGAAAGTAGGAGAGGCAGAAGTTTAGATATTTGTGGAAAAGGCTCAATGATTATTTCCTATTATAGATCACTGCAGTCTGGTTTATTAAAAATATCTTCTCATCCCCAATTCTTCCCTGAGGTATTTCTGCTGCCTACCAGCACTGCAATGAATGAATGAAGACACCATATGGCCTCTTGTCTTCCAGAGTGTGTGTAGGTCTTTTGGGGTTCTGCACAGATTCCAGCATATGGGTCAGACTGACATTTCTTTTTTGAACCAGAAGGAAAGAAGGCAGTGGTGCTCCAGCAGCTTTTCTAGGCAGTTCTGCATCTTCTCACCCCGAAAACTTTCCTTTTGCATCATTTTCCCCTGTGAAAAAAGTACACCAGTTGAGCTTGGAGCAACCTTAGCTGCAGCCAGGACATGCCAGACCAGCCTCACTGTTCATTCTGTGACAGGGGTGACTGTGCTAGCACATGAGTTTATTCCTGCACGGCAAAACGAAACCAAGCCAGAGGTTGTATCCCAGCACTGCCTCATGTCCAAGGAGGTGGGAGCTTCCAGGAAGGCACAGAAGTCCTGTCCACACATCAGACCTGCACATCTCCAGCCCATCTGTGCAAGGTAGCAGCAGTTGGCCTGGCATGGCCTGGGAATGCTGGACTGGCTGTGAACCATCTCTGTGTTTGATCTCCATCACTCTGGGAAACACAGCAAACATTTCCAGTGGTCTCACTGTGTGGTATGAACCACTGGAAATCACAGAATCACAGACTAGTTTGGTTTGGAAGGGAAATTAAATACCAGCTTGTTCCAGCCCCTTGCCATGGGCAGGAACAGCTTCCACTAGACCAGGTTGCTCCAAGCCCCAGCCTGGCCTTGAAATCCTGGACAAGTGGACAAAGTCCTGAAATTTCAGTCCACCAGAGAAGAAAAGCTTGAGGAGGTCTGAAGAACTCAGTTAATAAATGAGTCAACCACACGGAAGTTTGCACCCTTTTACATAAGAAAACCTAATGCACCCTTTTGCCTAAGAAACATCTCACCTACAAGCAAATCATCAAATACGGTTTCTCTGGGATCCCTGTGTATTTCCCAAACTCTTCTCTTTGTTCACATGGAAGCTGAATTTGAGACTGGGAGCACGTGGAACTGAGCACCAAAGATTTTTGCATGATTTTTTGCAGCCTCCTTGTTGGCCTAAAACCTCTTACAGGAGCCACTGATAGCAGCAGTTGTGTGTTCCAAACCGGAGAATAATCTGTTCTGAACAAAGAGCTCTCAAACCTGGGTATTGTGTTAATCAAACATGAGAGGTAATTCCAGTGTTCTGCAAGTGCAGTCAGAGGGAATAAATATTGCAAGATTTCCAGTAGTAAGCAGAGATTTTAAACTTAAAACCCAAGGGTTTATGTGAGATCTTGGAGATTTTTGCGTCTGAGAAATCTGATAATGTCAAAGTTACTGTCATTCCTGCACTGAGCCCTGTCACTGCTCATTTGTTTCCAGAGTTTGTGGACGTTTTTGCACACTAAGGCATAAATTGAACAGAACAAACAGGGATGTAAAATACTACAGATGCCAACTGCTGAGCAGCCAAGCATTGCTTCCAACAGTGAACTTGACTTTAAGGTTCCCTCGTTTGGTAGGTGGCAGATCTCAAGCCTGACATTGCATCGATGAAACTTTTTTGAGACCGATCTTTTGCTGAGGAGTCAAATTCACAGACAATTTGCTTTGGCTGATGCTGCTACAGCATCTCAAACATAATATATATGTGTGGATATGCAGCTCAGCTCATCACAGGTATTTGGGTTTGGCTTTTTAGCTTGGGGAAGGCAGCTGGATTTTACAATGGGGTGGAGAGTATCAACCAACACCTGGTGACAGGAGTTACCAGACATTTCAAGGGAAGAAGAACATTTTCACCTGGAATAACATGCTGCTCTGTTTCTACCTGGGAGATGTAAAGAGGGTGGTGGAGGCAAATAAGAAAATGTGACTTAGTCACTGTAGGAACCTTCACCAACTCCATCCATGACTCCTGCAGAGCTTGAAGAACTGTGCAAGAGCTTGACCTTGCTGTCAACGCATCCTTTTTTTCCCACAACATCAGGACAGTGTTCCTAGCATTAAGTATGAATGAAATGTGAATTCATTTTACAGGAACATGTAGATCCCAGCATGCACATTCACTCTCTGCTTTGGCAGTGCTAATCTGTCGCTCTGCATCACTCTGATTTACAGCAGTCCTTAAAATGCACACTAAGGCCTCTCAGTAGTGTTTATATCACTGTCACTTTTTCATTTTGCCTTGCTTCTATGCTTCCAAGCAGGCAGAGACTGGCAGCTACTGTCCTAAGCAGAAAAATGAATTGAATAAATGAATAATGGCCAAGGGGTATTGTGGAAAGCAGAGGTGTGAGGGGAGGTGTCCAAGTTTCCAAACAGTGTGATTAATTATGGCCATACAGCCTTGGTGAGTTAATACAGCCCTGACTGCCCACAACTAACACCATAATTTTACTGTCCTTAACTATTCCAGGGAAACAGACCTTCTCCTCGCTGCCAGGAAAACTGAATCGTTAATGAACAGAATGATGATGAAGTGCACAAAGTCGTCTTGGTTCTTGAGCAAAAGCACATTAATTTCTGGGCCATGAGGCTCATTTGTAATAGGGATCAAATTTACGTAATTAACACAAAGGCTTAACACTGAAGAGAAGGTTTTCTGAAATAAGGATTGAGTTCTGTGCTAGTCTTTCTATGCAGAACACACTCCCAAATTGCATTTTTGTGCCCAGGAGCTGGTGTTTAGATGCCTAAATATCCATTTGTGCATACCAGTGGGCAGTTTGCCTGTGCAACCAGAGAAAAGGCAATAGAGGGATGGGTTTTCCAAATCTGAACTCCCTGGTGGTGCTTCTTGGCTCTCACTTTGAGGAGAACTGGCTCAATGTGCTTCTCTCTCCTCAGTGTTTCTGGGTAGAATCCACAAGCCACTCTGAGCTCTGTGGATGGGGATGAGACTCTCCCTCTGTCTCCTCTGCTGTACAGCAATGCTGGGCAGTAATGGCTCACTTTCCACCAGAAGCTCCCAAAACTCTTTTCAAGCCTCGTTAATGTTCACATCACACTTAAGGATGATGCAGATGTTCCAGTGACAGCAAAAATGAGGACGGGAGGAGCGAAGCAACTTTGCTCAATATCACCCAGTTGCAACCCAGAGAGTGAAACATGAGATTTGAGTCTTGAAGTTTGCTCTAACCACCAATGAATAATAATGACTGGCCATATTGATAATTAATAGAGCTTTTATGGAGCTTAATACACATAAAGTGCTGTTGAAAATCTCATTTGTTCACCCTGGCTGATCACTGGGGCTATGCATGGTCTTCATCCTGCAACCTCCTCCACTTTGTAGATGTGGAAAACCACTGAGTTAGTCAGATACTGCTCCACAGTGGGAAGCTGAGTGTGAAAAAGTATGCTCAGAGTGCCTGGATTTTGGCATGTCATGCAGAGCCTGATGTAGGGGCGCTTGAGCTGAGAACTTGGTCTGCCTTACTGCCAGAAGAGAAGCAAGCTCCATTAGAAGCCCATTCAAAGCATGTGAATTAGAAGCTATTTCTCTCTGCTGAGCCTCTGGAGAGATGAACATTAGAGATCTCAAGCCAGACATGTGAATATTCTCCCCTAAGTGCTTATTATTATTCCCATTTTGCAGGTGGGTGAACTGGAAAGGACAGCACTGTGCTAAATTAAGCGAGCTGCCTGCACTGGTTAGGCTCCCTCTTTGCACCCCCATAAAACTCCTGGAAACGTGTCTGAGGGGAAAAAAAAAATAATGTAAAGCTGAATAAATCTCCAGGGAATATGTTTAGATTGTAAAAAATACAGAGACAGTATGGAAATATCTCAAAGTGCTCTCAGAATACATGGTGAGTCATGAGCACCGTGTATTAAATGGTCAACGCTTCTTCAGCAGAAGTGATTTCTCATGCAAGACCACAGGAGTCACAGGAATTGGCTTGGCACCAAACTGCCTGATTCAGCAAGATATCAGCAGTGAGCAGAAGCTCTGCTCCTGTGTTTCAGCTTTTAGGCACTGGGAGAGGACAAAGGGAATGAAGAGATTCCTTACGGATTCAAATATGACAGCGTTTTAATTATATGAGGAGAAGCTTGTCAGGAAATAAATGCATCAAGAATAAATAATCCTAGAAACACAGAATGGTTTGGGTTTGAAGGGACCTTAAAGACCATCTTGTTCCAACTCCCTGTCATGAGCTGAGACACCTTCCACTAGACCAGGTTGCTCAACATAATATATGCATGAAATTCATCCCTCCCATGCTCTTCCTTCTGTCTGTATGATGGAGACTGAGTTTTATCTCTCTGTTTTCTGCCATCTAGGGTATTTTTTCTAACATCAAAATTAGGTTGCAACTGTAGTCATTAAAAATTATCCTGTAAGAAAGTGTTTATCAGTTCTATCATTGCAGGTGCACTGGAAGAATGATTGCAAATTAAAATGGTTCTGCAACAAGGCCTGAGTTAGCAAAAAAATAATAATTAAAAAAAGAGGCAGAAGAAAGGTACATTAATTTTTCTGAAATTAGAAGATAGAACAACACTTGGAGAAAACATTTATCATTATGTCAGCAAGGAGGTATGTGACTGATCTTTGTAATAATGGGTTTCATAACTTTGAAGGTAAAGACAGTTGATCTATCTGGGTATTTTTCATATAACACCTGGCAAGTCAAATGACTTTATTTGTGTATCTAAAATGAAGGCTAATCCAGCTTGGAAATCCTTCTCTTTGCAGTTGTCAAGGCCCATCCTCTGCTCCTGAAGGAAAGCAGGATGGTCTGGGCCATCTCCACAGCAGAAACCCCCTTTGGAAAGCAGGCTGACCCCATGCAGTGACCTCATCAATGATGTCATACCTACAGGAACATGACTGACCACACTGTTCCTTTGGCCTGAAATGGAGCATGGAAAAGCACAGAATCAGAGAATCACATCATACCCTGAGCTGAAAGGGACCCACAAGGATCATCGAGTCCAACTCCTAGCACAAGATCACCTCAAAAATCACCCCATGGTAGAGAGGGACATCACAGCTGGGCTCAGGCCCTCCCTCCTCTGATACTGGCCAGGTGGCAACTTCTCCCCAGGCATGAGGAATGCCCAGAGTCCCCCTTGGATCCCTTCTCACACAGTTACAGGGTTTGCTCTCCATACAAGAGCTTTTATTGCAACAAAGAGCAATTTCATACAGTGAGTGCTCATCCCACAAAATCAGCATTAACAAATCAGCCTTGGTACTTGAAATATTTATACAATATGGCTAAAAGAAACAGCCTTCTCTCCCCCCCCCTCCCCCCAAATGTTTATGCAGAATGTAAACAATTTTTAAGGAAAGATTCATATGTGCATGGACATATCTTGTATGTCTATGTTCTTCATGCCACAAGCTGGTTTTTTTTAGCTCTGGAGCCCCTGCTGAAGGCTGAGGTTTGCAAGGAACTTCAGGTTTAGGCATGAATGAAGAGCAACAGATGGGAAACAGTACGCAGAGAAAAGAGCTTATAAAATGCAGTTAATCTGATTTTTCTTGAGGTGGACAGAATGGTGAAAATCACTTAAGGGAAAAGGCACACATATAATCCAACACTTATTAGAGCACAACCCTGATCAAATTTTAAATACTTCATTTTGAATCCAGGAGCTGGAGGAGGAGTAATAAATGACATGAAAATGAAAACTCAGGGTATTGCAGTGTAAATGAAAGGACCCAGTGACCTACAATTCCCTCCCAGTGGCTCAGAGACCAAATGTAGTGACATACAAAATAGATCTGAAGAGCAACAGTTTATATATGTGACACAGAGGGGAAAAGGTTGTTGTGCAGCAGAAACCAAATGCCTGCAGGAGTAACATCCTTCCCTCCTTACTCCCAAAAGCAGGATGAAACCACAGGGCTGTTCCTATGGGAAAGGAGGAACCTGGAGCTGAGCTCCAGTTGTCTTCAGTGGCAGTGATGAGTGCCTTAAAGCAGGAACAACATATGACAAGGACAGAGAAGCCCCCTGATCATTTCAGCAGAGATCTGAGAGGTCTTAGGGCATCTCTCCCTGTTTAGTCTGTGCTTAGCCATCTTAGTCCTTCATCAATCAAACCTCATGATGGGTTACAGAGCTCTAAATACTTATTATCTATCTATATCTATCTATCTATCTATCTATCTATCTATCTATCTATCTATATCTATCTATCTATCTATCTATCTATCTATCTATCTATCTATCTATCTATCTATCTATCTATCCATCTATCTATCCATCTATCTATCTATCTATCTATCTATCTATCTATCTATCTATCTATCTATCTATCTATCTATCTATCTATCTATCTATCTATCTATCTATCTATCTATCTATCTATCTATCTATCTATCTATCTATCTATCTTCAAAGCAAACAATTCAAATAGACCTTGAACCAACCTAATATCAAGCTCTTGGCTGCTGCCTCACCTGGTTTTACCACGGCTGTGAGGAGCCCTCAGGGGCTGGCACATAAGAGTTATGGGAGGGGCCCTCAGGCCATCAGCACACATGAGCTATTCCTGGTGCCAGTTTGGACCCATCTCCATTTGCCTTCTAAATCATAACTCCTCGTTCATATTCCTTTAGAGGCTCACAGAGCTGTGCATGCAGCACGTTTAAAAGCTCCTCCTGCCCTAGAAGTCACACGCATGCACTTCCAAAAGCAGCAGGTTTCCACCAGCTTCAAGCCTTCTCATGCAGTGCCACGAAAGCATTATGGTAATTCTGAGCACTGAACCATTTAAAATCTATTTTAATTGATTCCTGGCTACTTCACAATTCCAGCATATTGTTAAATCAGTGGTAGACAAAGGTAGCAGGAGGTAACATCTTTTGCGTTGCTGCAGGGAGATCACATCGAAAATAAGGCAGTAAATTCTGGGCACCTCATTGCCACGGAGATGCAGACAAATTGGAAGGAATTCATAAGGCGAGCAATAAAAATGATTAAAGGTCTGAAGAGGCTGAATTATGAGTGAAGATTAAAGGAACTTAATATGCATCGCTTGGCTTAATGATGACTAAGAGGGGAATGATACCCTTCAACAAGTACGTGGAGGGCATAGAGATCACAAATGAACAGGAACTCTTTAAGGTGCTGAAGGACACACAACTCAGGATAAAAGGATGGCATTACACAAAAGGAAACTGGCTCTTGACTTTCATCATTAAAATCTAACAGACCATTTGTGGGAAAACAAATACTGACACATTTATCTAATCAAGTCTCAGTATTAATTTTTGCCAGTTCCAGGGACAAAGGCATCGTCTGCAATTAAAGACTGAGCATGAATTCCCAGATGCACTCCAGGGATGCTCCTGCCAAGAAGAGTAATTCCCAATCCAAGTTAGGAAAAGAGCAAAAAAGCACTCTGAGCACTTGAAGGTTGATATACCCTTTACCGAGAGCTGAAGGATGTACAAGATATGAAATTAGTGATCTGTATTTTAGGAATGAGTCTGTTGCCAGGATACCGAGGACAAAATGAAAGTAATAATACATTTCTTTAAAATACACACATTCCATTAGCTCCAATGAGAATTATACCAATATTTTAATGGGAGAACAGACAACTAAGAATAGCAAACCCTCCTGCAGTTCTCTCTGAGCACTGACTCGCAGCTCAGAGCAAAGCCTGGGAGTTGGAAGGAGAGCTGGAACAGTCTCAGAGGGTGTCGGGGTGGTCGTGGTGGCCCATTCCAAGCCCGGCCCAAGGCGGCAGCCCTGCGATTGAACAGCCCGGGGGGATCGGGCTCTGCTCAGCGGAGCGACTCGGAGGCACAGCCCTGCGAGTCCCGGAGCTGTTAAGTACAACATATATATCACCTTGTGGTTTTCCAGGCTCACTGCACGGAAACTCTCCGGACAGATTCAGAGGTCCCCCCACCCAGGAAATTATTTGCTTCCAGCTCCATCTCCCGCTTTGCTGTGTTGGGCGAAGGGGGAATCCTCACTGGGCTCTCTGGGGCAGCGCCCGTGGGGAAGTTGGCGCGGGCCTTTGCTCCTCACAGATCGTGGCAGGAGGGAGATAGAGGTGTTTTGGGGAAGTTTTTGCCTTTTCCTCTCACAGCCCACATCCGTTTCTGGTGGAATTACATTGGATGTTAAGGGTATTAGTTTACGCTGGTACCCGGCAGCAACGTCCCTTGAGAAAAGCTTTGGAAAGCACTGCCTGGTGATGGGAGGTCATGGGAAAAGGGCTCCCCAAAAGCAGCCCGAGTGGGAAGCAAAGGTCTCCTGAGTGCTTGTGGGGAATGAACTTCTTCCTCTGGCTTTTGAATTTGGGAGAGAGGAAACACAAGACAGAACCATCTGCATTTCTAACCCCTCTTTGTGAGGATAACCTAGAGATGGGGACGCTGTAAGAGGCACGTGGAGGAAAAGCAGCCCGTTTCCCGGGATTAGCATCCCATTACAGCGGTGCTCTGAGGACACAATCTGATTTATTTATCCCAAGGTTAAATCTGGCTATAAATGCACAGCTCTACTGCTGTCAAAGCCAGCCACTGGACCTCTCCACCAGACTTCAGCCCACAACCACAGTCAGCAGCAATGAGAAAGGATTCCCCTTCTTAAAAATCACCTTTTACATTCACACACTTGCACTACTAATTGTGTGCTCACTTTTCAACACTACTGAAGGGCTCTCTCATCTTTTTTCAACAGATAAGCTTGCTCAGAGCTAAGAAATATGTACAAACTTGTTTGAGTAGTCAGGTGATCCCTCATATGTTGCAGAGTAAGCATGGCAACCAGCAGAAATTGTATTTACAGAGGTGGAGGTCAGGACCCTTCTTTTTATGAAAACCAATCTAGTCAGAGATTGTTCTGCTATAATGTCTACATCAAAACCACTTAATTTCCTCCTTTTTTGAACTTCTTGAATCATGAGAATTAAAGTTCAGTCTTAGCTTTTAGATTGTTCAGCTCTTTATTCTGATTTTTCTTCCTTGGGCTGTCATTACAAGAGCATGTAGTGACAGGACAAGGGGGAATGGCTTCCCACTGACAGGAGACAGGGTTAGAAATTGTTCCCTGGGAGGGTGGGCAGGTCCTGGCACAGGTTGGGCAGAGAAGCTGTGGCTGCCCCTGGATCCCTGGAAGTATCCAAGGCCAGGTTGGATGGGGCTTGGAGCATCCTGGGCTGGTGGAAGATGTCCCTGCCCATGGCATGGGATGAAACTGGATGGGCTTTAAGGTCCCTTCCAACCCAAACCTTTCTATGGTTCAATGATTGCTCTTAGTAACACAGTTAGTTCCTGGAGGGCAATTTATTATGCCATAAAAGTTTGTGTTTTCCTCCCCATCTCACCACTGAAGATTGTTTGTGTCTGTGAGAGTGGTGGGCACAACCTTTATGGAGCATCAGGAAGTTTGAGCCACCATGTGTGTGGATGCCACCAAGATATCTACTCTAACTGCTGGTTGATGAAAATGAATGTAAACAGGCACTTCTCCAGGGAATGAAGATCTTGTTTTCATGACAACTTCTCTGATTTTCTGTATTTAAAAATACAGAAAAAGGAAGAGAGTATAATTACATAGAAATCTGGTTAAAGATAATTGCTATTCAGAGCATCCCAGGAGGCAGAAAAAGGCCTTGGAGGGCAGCATATTTGACCTGGAGTAGAAACACTGAATATGTGTGAGTATTTTGCAAATCACAGGTTTCATCTACTCAGGGGCTTTATTCTGTGTGGGTTTTTTACCTAAAAACTCAGTGACAGTCAGATGTGACCTGAACAGACACATTAAAACTGCACTGTAGGAAATGTGTGTATATGTGACTTTTAAAGTCTGTATTTTATTTCTTTATATATGGTCTTAGAGGTGTACAATCACTCCCTGGAAATCTTTAATCTGGTTGGCTCCCAGTCATAGCTGTGTGATTTCTAAGTTTCTGCTCTGCATTTCACTATTAAATAACATACAGTGTCTCTCCAAAACAGAGTCCCACAAATCTGTGTAAGTTTTAGATGCTTCTGAGAGTTAAAACCAAAGATGGGCTTGATCATGAAATCCTAAAATAGGAAATTCACTGTTCTTTCATGTTTAGCTCGTGTTTCTTCACCTCAAACTTAGAAATAATATTGTTGAGTATTAAACACTTGGATTTGAGCCTAACACTTAGAGTTAGGAGGGAAATGTGAAGAGTTTTCCCTCTAATGCTGCTGGTTTTGCAAAGATTGCATTAAACCTTCATGTGAAATGGTGTGTGCTGTGTCACAGAAGGGAGGTGCACATGGATGACTTTATAACTAGACTATACATTTAAACATACATTTAGCATCATAGGATCATAGAACAGTTTGGCCTGGAAGGGACTTTAAAGACCACCTAGTTCCAGCTCCCTGCCATGGGCAGGGACACCTCCCACCAGCCCAGGTTGCTCCAAATCTCACCCAACCTGCCCTTGGACACTTCCAGGGATGGGGCAGCCACAGCTTCTCTGCCCAACCTGTGCCAGGGCCTCTCCACCCTCACAGCCAAGAATTTCTTCTTAATATTTAATCTAAACCTGCCCTCTGTCAGTTTAATAGGTATATTAAGTTTAAATGTATATATTTACGTGGGGGAATCCCCTTGTTTGAGAACTGACCTGACGCTTACAGAGTGGAACACTTTGGCTCCTTAGCCCATGCCTGTGCTGTTGCCATTTCAAGCCTGGCCCAGGGGGAGGAGGTGCTGCCGTGGTCTGCCAGGTGGGCGGCAGGAAGGTCTGACTCGCTGCAGCCGAGGAGCCTCGGCAGCATCTGAGCCCTGAGTCTCCTCGGGCTGACCTCTGGTTTGGGATGCCGGTGCCACCTACGCGCCGTTCGCTCGGGACAGCCCGAATTCCATTCGGATGGATCAGGAGAGGTCCATCTTCCTCCCCAAAGCTCTCGAGCCATCCCACCCGGTGCCGCTACTGGCGGTGCTGCTGGACCGGGATGCCGCGGGAGCGATGCCCGAGGAGAAGCCCCGCATCCCTCCCGGTCCGGACCAGGGGGCTCCCCGCCGCTTCCCCCCCCAGCGGCACGGTTCTGTCAGTCCCCTCCGCATCGCCCATCCCCGGGGGCACCGTCGGGGACACCCCCCCACCCCGAGCAGCCGCGGGGCAGAGCCGAACGGCAACACTCCGCCTCCCGGGCTGCGCAGCGCGGCCGGGGAGCGGCGGGGCTGCTCCTTCCCTCCCTCCCCTTTCCTCCTCCTCCTCCTCCTCCCTCCTCCTCCTCCTCTTCGTCGTCGTCCTCCGCCTCCCTCCCGCAGGGCAGAGCCGGTGGAGACGGCGGGCGCGGGGCAGAGCCGAGCCGAGCCGGCGGAGGTGGGTGCGCCGGGCGGGCGCCGCGGGGATGGGCGCTGCGGGAAGGGAAGAAAAGGGAAAAGGAAGGGAAAGGGAAGGGGAAAGGGGCTCCCCAGACAGCGGCTCCCCAAGTTGAGAGGCGGCGGGACTTTGCGGGAAGTTGGGCATCCAGCCCCGGGGGCAGCGCGGGGAGCGGAGCCCCGGGGGCGCGGGGGTCCCGTCACTGCATCCGACCCTGGGGGCGCGGAGATGCCGCGGGGGGAAACCTGGAGAGCACAGGGGTGTCTCCCGTTCCCGGCGTGATGGGGCACCTCGGGGCGCTCTCCGGGAGCGGGGGCACGGCAGTGGGAACGAGCCCCGGAGCAGGGTCGGGGCGGACGGAGTGGGGACAAAGGTGCCGCTGATGGTGTCACCTCGCCGGGCTGCCCGCGCTGGGCAGGTCCCCGCGGCCGCTGATGGCTCTGGGCTTTGGGGGCGTTTTGGGAGAGAAGACACTTGTAAAGGGGCTTTTCCGAAAGACCCGTTCAATCGCGGCAGCGCATCCTACCTAGAGTGAAGCGGTGGGTGGATGTTGCCATTCACTGGTGCGTGTTTTGAGGTGGAGAGGGGCATTTCTTAAATGCAAGCTGTTGGCTGTTAAAAATAGCTTCATAGCTGCTGAGAATACAGGCAAGGTTCAGTGACGGGTTATTATGGTCAGCGTCTGTTAAGCAACGTTCACCAGCTGAACTTTGGCTGTGCCATACATGATCTTTTTGTTCTTCTTTTTGTTCTTTTTTTTTTTTTCACCCTGTGCTGCTTCATTGTAATACTACAGCTGTACTCTGCAGTCATTTGGCTTTCTTAGACACAGATAGATTTGTAGGTTAATAGGATGGATAATAGTGTTGCTTGGATGGTACATCTGAACACCTATGAAACTTTAAGAGGTGGAAAATTATTTATTTTTTAATTTTATTTATTATATCATTCTATGGCCTGAAGTTCCCATATGTTGACTTCTTTGCATATGACATCAGAATGGTTTCACTTCTTGAATTGTTAGCCAGACCAAAAAACCATCATTGTCTCCTGTGGAACAAACATGTGTCTTCTGTATTTTGTGAGTAAAAAAAAAAAGTAGAGTGGCCAGCTGAGCACATCACAGACTAAATCTCAAAGTTTGTTGGAACTGTTCATGAAGAGCAAATATTTTTAAGGTTTAACTGCAAATCTTATGCACTCCTTTGGATAGACAAACACCTGATTGAACAGCACTGCACTTGATACTAACTGGGGACTACTTGATCTCTGGCAAAAAGGGAAATTTCCATCAATAAAAAGTCCCATTATTTGTGTGAACTATAGATATATATTTATATCTGTACTGTTTACATACATTGATATATGTGTTTTATACACAGACACACACATATACATACACTTGTAAATAGTAAACATAACTTACAAGCAGTAAATGCAATAGTTGTCTTGAAGCCTTTTTTTTGTCAGTGATTAAAATGTTGTCACATGTCTCTTGCCCTGAGAGCTTCTCTGCTGCTGCTGGTGCCATTTCACTCTTGGGCATTGAGTCAAGGGATTCATCTGGCTCTTCACATGCCAAAAGAAAGAAAATCAATTTGAATGCAGAAAAGAAGAAACTACTTGTATGAAGATTTAGTAGCAAAACTACCTTCTTTCTTTCCCCTATCTTTTTTTAATACCACTTAGATCCTGTGTCTGAGTGCAATCACTGTTCTGTTCTGAAATCAATAACCAAATAGTTTTATGGTTCAGATTTTGTAATAGGAGGACTAATCTCAAATTCAGAGTGTTTTATTTGGTGGTTTACAACAGGAACATTATGACACAGTGGAGATTTACATGGCAAAACACTTAATTTCACTAATGCAGTGGAAGACAGTAATGGCTTTTATCTTTGTTGCTAAACTAAAAGTAGGTACCTGGAAATCATATAAATGAGAAGATTGAAGCAGTCCCTCATATTTGAATTATTTCATGTGGTTAAAGTGGAAGAATGAAGGTATGTAATCCACTAGCAGCATTAGCAAGGATTGGATTAATGTAGGCATAATGACAGAAATGCAAAGAAGATAGTGCTTATATTTTACCATTATTTTAAGCACCCTGTGGCAGGAGCTGTGTGAGAATGGGAGTTTCAGTGGGCCAGTGTTGGTAGCCCAGGTGACTTCTGTGTTACTGAAAATGTTTTTCAAGATGGACTGTGGTCTGCTACTAAAGCATTTCTCAAAGTATCGGTGTATATTTAAGATGAAGTTTGGTGGCTGACAGCAAACTCTGCCAGTGTCATGAGCTGTTGTTAGAGGTGATACTACAGTCCCTTCACCAGTAAGGATTTGTTATCGGATTCCTCTGCTGACTAGGAAGGGAATCTTTCTTATTATTAACTACTTTTCCTATGCTGAGTGTTTCCTCATATGTCTGTAGAGCAAAATCTTAAGGAGCTGTAACTTTGCATTGTGTTACCATTAGGTGCTGATGTGCCTTCTCCAGAGATGGTCTGATCTCGCCCAAAGAACGTGTTGCTTTGGGAAGTTAGAACATCAACTGTTTCTCTTTCAGTAGAGATACATCACTTAGAAAGCCATGGCACCGACAGGTGTCAATATGCTCCCTCTCCCTCCTAATCACTCTTACTGGCTATCCCACAATCAGGAACTCCAAGGAAATGTGCTGTTAAAACTTTCAGTGCTACTCTGGATACTTTGCATCATGTGGAACATGCTGTTCCCAACATCTTAGGGAGTTTGCAGAAGCTGTACCCATAATCACTGTCTTCAGGCTTCCATTCCTCCCTTATCCCTCCTGTTTCCCTCCATACCTTGCATGGTGAGAGGCAATTCTAAATTCCCACCATACTCCTTGACTGGAGTTATGTTGCTCAGCTGGAAGAATCTGAAGTGCTGTGGAAAAACAAGATAGATTTCCAGTAAGAGAGCCTTTTTTTTTTTTTTCTCTTTGCTGCTTTGCCCCACAAATCAGTATTTCTTATTTATCTACGTTTTTTTACTGAAGTGCCCTGTTTTTCTTACTGACCTAATGTGGTGCCAGATCTGGAGCCTAAATACACACATTCAGGAGGAAGAAGGGGATCTGTACTCTTCTCCAAGCCCTTATCTCAAAGCAGCCTGAACAACCTCCATCTCCTCCACTCGCACTGCGATTTCACTCCAACAAAACTAATTACCCACAGCATCGTTGACCTGTCTCTTCAAAACACGTGTGGCTGGCTGTGTATCTCACAGAGAACATGTAGAGCCCCACGGGCTGTTTGTCCCCATGGCCTGTCCCTTTGTGTCCCCCGGGCTCACAGACACGGTTCCAATTCCCTGCTGGTCCCTCGGTTTGGGTTTCACGTGCGAGGGAGGCGGGAGAGCTCCCGAGGAGGTGGAGTGAGGCAGGCACGCTGCAAAGGGAGCTCTGTAATCCTTTGATTACACAGCTGTGCCTCACTAAACAGCACTTGAGGGGCGAGCAGTTAATGTAGCTTTTCCGTGGAATATTTAGTAATTTATGTTCCACCTGGTTTCCAGCAGCTGCTGAACGTGGCTTGTAAGCAGGAGTTTTAAGGAGCGTGGCGTCCTCTGAGAAGAGACAAGCAGGTGATGTGCATGATACCTCGTGCGGAGGAGCAGAGGGGAAAATGTTGTCCTGCTGCTGGCAATGACAAGGCAGCTGTGGTGGGGATGAGACCTGATGTGGTGGTGATGGGAATAGGAATGACCGGTCCATGGCACGCTCTGCCCCAGCGCTTTATCTCTGTGCCACCCCCAGCAGCACAACAGAGGTCATAAGATAGACTCACAGACTGGTTTGGGTAGGAAGGAACCTTAAAGATCACCCAGACCCGCTTCATGCCATGGGTAGGGACACCTTCCACCAGCCCAAGTTGCTCCAAGCCCCATCTAACCTGGCCTTGGACACTTCCAGGGATGGGGCAGCCACAGCTTCTCTGCCCAACCTGTGCCAGGGCCTGCCCGCCCTCACAGGGAACAATTTCTTCCCAATAGCCCATCTAACCCTGCCCTCTGGCACTGGGAAGACATTCCCCCTTGGCCTGTCACTCCAGGCCTTTGTCCAAAGTCTCTCTTCAGCTCTCTTGAACCCCTTTAGGCAGTGGAAGGGGCTCTCAGGACTCCTCAGAGTTTTGTCTTCTCCAGGCTGAACAATTCCACACTCTCCCAGCCCTTCCTTGTAGGATTAACGCCCCATCCCTCTGATCATCTTTCCACTGGAGCACCATTCTTGCAGGGACTCTCCAACCCCACCACACTGCCCTGCCTCGTCTCATTCCTGGGTCCAGCTTCTTAGAATTCCCTCAGTACCTGAACTGGCTGAACCCTTTGATTTCCAAATCTCAGAAAGGACTGCTGGTTTCCTTGCCAGAAGTGAGGTAGCACACATAAGCTCCAGAAACATCTTTTTGGAGCTCCAGGTGCAGTGAACCTTCCCCTGCAGTGTTAGGGATGGCAGGTGGCTCCCGAGGTGGCTGCCTTGTGTGTCACGGGTGCCCCTGGAAATGCACCCATTTCCATGGAGAAATGGTGTGGTGGAGTGGCAGAGAAGGGACACAGGCTTTTATTTTTTGTATATATCTCAAGCAGTATGAAAGGCACACTTTTTATTCTAAAACTTACTGTGGCATCATCTGGACTCCTCCAAGATACACTCTGTTTTATAAGTAAGTGTGGTTTTTTAATGCCATCCCTGCATCTAAGGTAGGTCATTCCTCACTGTCCCAGGTGCAGGTCTGTACCTAAATAGCAAAATACTAAAACTGACATTTTTTTTTATTTGCTTCGTGCCTTCGAGTAGGAAAAAAATAAGTTTCATGAGGAGATACTTTTTTTCCTGTAAAAAACCTTGATATTCAGTGTGGGTGAATGTACCCTGCTATCTTACCATAAAATTAGAAAAGCTGATGAGATTGAAAAAACCTCTTGTTAATTTTTTGGCATATATTGGTGTTTGGCTCAAATCTGACAAGTTTAAGTTAGACTGGTAACTTCTCAGGATTTCATGGAATATAGAAAAGGACATTTCTTTCAGATAAAGGCAGTCACTGGGTTACAGGTGAGTTTTAAATGGGAAGAACTCTGAGATCAGAGAAGGGTGAAGATAAAATGTAAGCTTCAAAGTTGTGCAGAGAAAACAAGGTAAGACTGCTTTGGAAAATAAAAACCTCTGTAAGATACATAGGCAAAATAATAAAGATTTATCTGTAACATGTGTACTCAGGAGATGGGAGAAGCCTGGTAGATGGTAGTGTTGAAAGAGTGCTCTGAAGGTGGGCAGGATATTGGAGGTGAGTTTGTGGTACTGGATTGTTTCAGGTAATTGAAGATGAGAAAGTCTTCACATGCTCCACATGCCCAGTTAAGTTCAGGTCTTGGAACAGTGTGGAGGAAAAAGCACTGTAATTAAAGTGCTTTAGGACTGGCTCCAAATTAGTAGTGAAATACCAACAAATAGGAGAGACTTGAGGAATAAAAGGAACAGAAATCAGGGTGCTGGAAGGCTTTGGCCATAATTTGGAGGAAATGTGAGAGACAGTGTTAACCTTGCTGTGCCTAAGTGAGGATATAATGGTCCATGAGTGCCAGAATTTATTAATCCAAAGAAGAAGGACTCTGACTGGTGCAGCCAGGAGGTTTGTCTGTAAAAGAGGTAAATCTAGAAATAGGGGGAAACGGGGAAGGATGGTTTAATAGTTTATTAGGAGAATATCGCATAATGAGCTGGGTTTGCCTGCACGGCCAGGTCCTCACAGGGGAGCTTCAGCTTCTGAAAATTCTTGAGCAGGTCTTAAAACCAATACTTTTTTGCAAGTCCATCAAATGCCTTATCTAATATTCCTTCCCAGCCTCTTTGATTTTGCCTACTTTTTAGTTGTAATTTGTCTTCTGACTGAACTATGCAGATATTAGATAATGTTAAATAGATATTGTTAAATAAGTGAAACGGATGATGAGCCTGAAATTCCTGTGATTCTCAAGGAACTCTCTGAAAGTTCAGGTTTTCACAGATTGTTTCACTGTGTTAGGTTGGTGATTGTGCTGCTCTTCTTGTCTCCCACCACCTCTTAGTGCATATGTAGGGCTGCTGCTCTACAGCTCATCCTGCTGGCTTGATTGCTGAAGCCTGAGGAAACTTCCTGGGGCCATTTCTGGAAAGGGTTTTGGATGCTGTTGCTGAAGTGGATGAGGAGCAGGTTGAATGTGTCCATCAGCAAGGTGATGGATACAGCACCTGATTGTGGCAAGGTGGGAGTTGCTTTCTTCTCCCAGGCAATTAGTGACAACAAGAGGAAAGGGCCTCAAGCTGTGCCAGGAGAGTTTCAGGTTGGACATCAGGAGGAATTTCTCCTCGGAAAGGGTTGTCAGGTGTTGGAATGGGCTGCCCAGGGAGGTGGTGGAGGTGTCCAAGGAATGACTGTTGTGGGCTGGGTGACAAGGTGAGGATCAGTCACAGATTGGATTTGATGGTCTGAGGGTTTCTGTCCAACCTAAATGACTCTGTGATCAGGCTTTGAGCGCGTGCAGAGCTAGAACCAGCTCAGTTCCCCGGAGGGATACAGGTTCCCACTGTGAGGCTGTGCTGCAGGATCAGGGATCTCTGCTGGTTTTGTGTTTCCCTGGAGCTCTGGGCTGGGATAACACCATGAAATCTGGGTTGTAACTGCATCCATTGCAAGTGATAAAAAGTCAGATAAAACCACTGCTGTGCATTAACGACCACCCACAGGAATTACAGCATGAGATGTAATGATGGGCTCTTCATTTAAAGAGGCAAAACCCATGTTCTTGAGCCCTTCAGCACTGAGTGCTACAGTTTTATGCCCTGAGCAACTCATTGGAACTCATTCGTAAAGTAAATAATTTAGAAGAAAAGTTTCATAAATTATAAAGCTCTGAAAACAGTTTCTCAGGTTGAGAATTAACTTGCCTGAGGATCAGATAAGGATAAATCAGAATGAAACCACTATTGCACTTGACATTTAGTATTAGAATTACTTTGCAAAGCTATTTATACTTCCTTTAAAACAGTTTCAACAAGAAATGAGATGTGAGAGGTGAACAGAAGGGAAGAGTGGAACCTAAGCTCATCCTCCTATTGAGACAAGAGGAAATAATAATTTGCTTAACGTCAGGTGATTTTAAATACTGAAATTTTTCAGACTTCAGAGTAGATTTTGAACATTGCTAAGGAGATCAGCAAAGTTAAAACCACACAGCATAGTAAAATGGAATAGATATTGGTATCCATGGAAATCCCATGTGGATTTAATCTTTCATTAGGGTAGATCAAGCCTAACTCAGCTTTTGGTTTTCACTGGTGTGAGGTGGCCAGAATTTGTCTGCTCTAAATTAGGAGCACTGAAAATGTTTTCCAGTCATTTTGGAGAAATCCAGAGCCCTGTGCTCTCCAGAGTGTGTGGCTGCAGTGGCAGGGCTGGAAAACCTGAGCTGGGCTTGGCTGTGACACTCCAGAGCTTGACAGGGAGCAGCTTTTGGCTGAAGTCAGTGACTCTCTTAGGTGGCTTCTCATCACCTCCTGCTCAGTTCTGCCTCCAGCTTTAAAAATCGAGTCTTCTCAAGGCTTGGTGTCAGAGTTAGGGTGTTGCAGTAACTCATTTTGGTGTAATACAGGGGAATGCATAAAAAGCCTCTGCTGTGTTTTGATAGCATTTTCTTTTAATGGTGCCCATTAAGCGGGTGCAGTCATCTACCCAGTGGTCCAGTTTTTGTCTTGCTGTGTTAGTACACTGCATAGTAAGTGAAAAAAATCCAAACCACTAAAATGTACTGTGAAAATACAAATAAACATGTAAATATCTACAGCGATTTTTGTTGCGCTGTTACGATTCCTAAATTCTAAGGTTTTTTAGAATTACCGAATGAACAGAAACTTTGTGACAGTGGATATCTATGTGTTAAAAATACTGGCCTGTCACTGAAACAGGACTATCCCATCCATAAACACTAAACATTTTACACTGCAGTACCTTAATAACCTTCTTTCTGTATCTTCAAAGATGGCAAATAATTCTGAAATAGCAAATGTCATCAAGCTGCATTTAAGAATAAAATTGGAAGGTTTCAAATGACATAATGTAAGTGCTGTGTTCATTCCACACGGCAATTTCCAGGATGAACCTCTGGCTTCATTAAAGTCAGTGAAATGTCTTCCTGCTGACTTCAGCATGCCAGGATTTCAAAAATTAAATTGAAATGGGAGCTTAAGATGTTTTCTTCTTGCTGAGTGGCTGGGTCTAAAGTCAGTCAGCTGTGTTTTTCTGTGCATATGCTGCTGAGCTCAGCCAGGGGGTCGGGAGGTGAGGACAATGTCTGCTGGGGATGAGGGAATGCGAGGAGGAAATCATATTTCTCTTTGAACTAATCTCTCAGTAGCTGTGTTACCCCAGAGGTCCCTTTTGATGGAGGTGCTGCAGATGTGGAGCCCCATCTCAGTGCTGAGGGAAGCCAACAGTGCAGGTGGACATTCCTGGGAAGGATATTTAGGCCTTAAAAGTGATGGGGAGCCCCAAAGTCCAACCCTTTACATTCAGTGGATTGCATTGCTGCAGGCTGTGGGTCTGGGCAACCTTTGGCATCAAGTGCAGCATCCAGCCATGGCTTGAGGGACATTTTTAGCTTTGTCCTTTGGGCAGCAAGGAATTTTAGGCAGCAATTGAATGGGAGGAAGGAATTAATTTGATTTAGCGATGTCAAGCTGCAAATGAAGTTCCTCCAAGCACATCCTTGGAAGAACCCTCAATGGGCTGGATTTAGCCTGCCATCCGCTTCGTTTTTGCTGGGATATTTTTGAACTTCCTCTGCTGATAAATATTTAGAGTCTGTTTATATTTCATCTCATTTCTGTTAGATAGTGCTTACAGATTTTTTTTCACCCATAACCACTTATTACTGCAGAAGTTGGTGTTACAAGCCTCGAAAATTGCAGTGCCAGCAATTTGGTAATTTTAACTGTAGCTGACTGACAGTATATTTATTAATTATCCAAGAGAGTCTTGTGGCTTTCTAAAAGAGAAGTGCATTTCTGGCTGTAGGAGTTTGAAGGGGAGTTGTAATTACTTTATGTCTGGAGTGCAGGTTTAGGTGCAGGAGGCTTGGCTGGATTGGCCATTGCTGAGGATCAATAAGGTATAAAAATTGGAAAGGCTGTTTCAAATTTGTAAAAGTTTTGGTCACCACCTAAACTCAGGATGAAAATTGTGGCTGTGTCTTTCATATTTAATTATAATCTAATGAAAAACAATCCAGAGAGACCTGAGCTGATGTTAATTACTCTGAGCATGTAAATTCTTGGAGCATGTGAAGGTTTTCCTTTGCAAAATTCTGTGCAGCTTTTTCTTACGAACTGCCTCTGTTTGATCCTCACTGGTGTTGCCCAGCTAAACCCTCGTGCTCTTTTCCTATCCCTTCCTAAATCTTTTGTGGAGTTGTGTTTTCCCTGATGTATGACAATCCCCACTTTAATTAGATAACAGCACTTGTCACCATGAGGAGAGACTGTGATGCCCAGGGGTTTCAGAAGTACTTGTGTGAAAATAAGTAAATAAAACATCTAAAAAGCTTTACTAAGAAGCAGTAAACTTAAAAATTGAATTGGTTCACAGCATTGAAATGAGGCACCTTATTCTATTACAGCGTAAAGCCACCAGATGTCACTTCTTCTGTGCACCACTGTGCTGGGGAGAAACATGCCTTTGGCATGGAAAAGATTAAAAAACCCAAAAGGCAACTTTCTATAAGTGGCTTTGTTTCTCTTTGTGCTCCTAATTGGCAATTGCCTTCCTTGATAAATATCTGCCTCTTTAAATAGATGGTAGAAACTCATTTCTCACGGATCAGACAGACTTGCATTTTTTATGAGCCTGAAGTGTCAGCAGTGCCATTTTGAGATTCAGTCTTTAAGAAAATAATTAATAGGCTTACTCCATTTTCAGAAGGGGGGAAGCACATTTTACGGAAAGGACAGTTTTATTATTATTTGAACTGTTCTGTCATTAAGGACACTTAAACCAATGGCTTACACAGATATTCATCTTCAGCCAAGGTAAAGGCAGGGAGAGGAGTTTTAAAGTCATGCAGAACTGGAAGCAAGGTGGAAATGCATGGAGAGAGGGGCAGGAAAGCTGAAATCAGAGAACAGCATCCACTTATAGAATGATGCAGCTCATCGTCAGGGTTTAAAGGCTTCAAAGAGAAGTGGAAGCAAAGGTAGATGGGGATATATCTCCAAAGTGGAAAAGCATCCTTTGGTGCTCAATGCAAAGCTGGTTTTCCTGACCCCGATGAGCCTGACCAGTGTCAGAGAGCAGGATGAACTCACTAATTACTCATCAGAGAGAGTGAGAAAAGGGCTCCTCATCTGGGTTCTGGTGTTCCACAGTGGGTTTTCCCTCCCATTGCCAGAGATGCCAAATCCACAGGTGCAGACCATCCTCCTGCTCTGTGGTCACAGAAGCCTCGTGCTTATTTATTTTTTGGCCCTTACTCAAAGGCAGCACCATTAGAAAGGGGAAATTAAATTTTCTGACCTTGAAGCAGGAAGACTGAAGATTGAGTAATTTCCTGAAGGGCAACGATCAGTGGTTTGGTTGTTTTTTTGTTTGTTTATTTTGTTTTTCCTTCCAGTGGCAGTACTGTAGTTTGTTTTTACACTTTAAAAGTGTCTTCTCCCTCAGATTTCAGTTTGGGATGGTGTTGTACTCAATCTGTGGGTCTCATGCAGGTTGGAGGACATGAAGCCATTGCTCTGGGTGAATTATGTGAAGGTTGTTCTCCAAATTATTTTCCATTTGAGTCCTCAGGAGGAGCTGTGCTGAAAGGCTCCCTACCTTCATTTTTCATCTGAGGTGAAAAATGAACTTTAACGTGGCACTCACCAGCTGGAGGCAGAGTGTATGACACACATTCCCCCCTCCCCATCCCCTGTTTTCTTCTGTGCTGGAGATAAAACAGAGGTGAGCAAAACACTCCTTAACTAATAGAAAAGGTGTTGGCTTCTGCAGGCAGAGAATTAGTGTTTTAGCACCTCATATGAAACCAGTTATATTAATGAGAGCTCCAGTTCTTAACTGAGAGCTGTTTATGAGACTGAGGGTTTCATTTCCTCACTGCAGGTCCTGCACCATTGCTCCTGAAAGTGCCATCTGCCAGCTTTGGCCCAAAAAAGTGCCCACTGCCACTGCTGGGCAGTGAGATTCTGGCACAGCTCTGGGATGGGGGGCACGACTGCAGCTTGGGAAGCTTGGAAAATGTACTTTCTCTGTGTGTTGAGCTTATGAAAAGCCTGAAATTCACTCAGTTTTAATGTGGTTACAGGGGGAAAGTCAGATTCAATGCTGTCTGCCTTAGGTGGTTTATTTAGAAATTGGATTGCCTGTGAGTTCCTATCTTGTCTAATACACATCTGAATTTCATTCAAAACCCCTCAGTTCCCAAATAATGGGATTCTGGATGGTGAGTTAGGAGATCTGGATTTTCTTGGGCTTCTATCACTTTATGCCACGTGGCAGCATAGGTAACACACATCAGCACTGTGGCATTTTGTCACCCACGAATTGATAAGCACCTCTGCAAAGCACTGTGACATCTGCCTTTGGGAGATGTCCTCCATGCCCTGAGGGACTGATGCACACAGACCCTAAACCAAACCCCAAGGGGCATTTGAGTGCACTGGGGCATCCCCAGAGTCTCCCGTGGATGGCATGAACAGGTACAATGAAACTACTCCACTTCCTCATTTAATTAGCTTTCAGGTTGGGCAAAAGGTGTAAAAAGATTAATGAAATTATACATGTGTTGTATTTCAGTGTTTGGAGGATACAATTTGTCGGTTCCAGATCAGTTTTGCTGGTGTGGCTTAGCCCTAAGTAACCTTTAGGAGAAAAAGTAAGAAGAACTTCAAATGCAAGTTTTTTACATGTAAAAGAAGGAAACCCACAGAACTGGAAAGTTTCATTCTGATTTGCTGTTGTTATCAAAGTGTAATTTAGAACTTTGAGCCAGGCAACAGAGAAACTGAGGTATGTTATCGGCATATAGTTTATTTTTTCACTTAATGAGAACTGTGAATTTTTTCTGAGTTTATAGATTATTCTGAACTTCTGAAGTCACTCTGCTTATAAATGGTTTGGATGCTGAAGGCACTTTTCAGTATTTAAACATGCAGGAAAATTGTAAATTAAATCCAATAGTCTGTGGTGAGACTTGAAATTCCTCTTCCGCACCAAAGATGGATGGTGTTTTGGAATGCCTAATTTCTCCACGTGCTGGTGGAATAACTGCTGTAAAAGGAGCAGGACTGACCCAGTTATTCACAAAGTAGAACCACAGAATGGTTTGGATTGGAAGGGACCTTAAAGCTCACCTCATTTCAACCAACCCCCCTGCCATGGGCAGGGACATCTTCCCCTGGACCAGACTGCTCCGAGCCCTGTCCAACCTGGCTTTTTGTTTTCGATCATCAGGGTCAGAGAACTGACCCCTGGGTGCCTTCCCTTGTTGGCTCCAGTTTGCAGCTCTGCTCCAGCTCTGCACCTTGAGATCTACTCTCCTGAAGCACTTGGGAGGTGCAGAAGAGGGTCATCACACTCAAGATGCCAACTCCTCCTCAAAAGCGTAAGCAAAGAGATGAGCTTATGGACACTTAATTTGATGTTGTTTTCCATGGGGAGAGCACCACAACAGTTCATGATTCAAAAACTCAACCCAAACCACCAATTTGGCTGGCAGCCTCACTGCCCGGGCTCAGGAGGGCTCTCCCATCTGGGTGATAGTGATGAGGTGGTGATCATAGTCAGGTGGTGAAGGTGGCTGTGGCTGATGATTGGATTCAATGATCTTAGAGGTCTTTTCCAACCTTAGCAAGATTCCACGATAAGGCTGCTGACCTGATGTTGGAGCTGTTCCTTTTGAATCCATGGAAAGCCAGAGCTGGGTAGTGTTGCTCTTTTGGGAGCTCTGCTGAGGAGGACATGAAGTGGGTTGGAGGGGTTGCAGTGTCCAAAACTGCTGCTGAGTCCCATTCCCGAAGCTTTGATGGAATATGGGGCATTTCTTGGCATTTGTTGCAGGTTGCTGTCTTAGCTCTGGGCCTGGACTGGTCTTTGTGGAAGACAATGATTGATACTCCTTTTGGTGGCATCTGCTGTGTTGCCATAACACTGTTCTCAAGAGTGGAAAGTCTTAAAGGAAACTGAGCACAGGCCAGGATTTACAGTGCCTTATTTCCAAAATCATAGGCTCTGTTTTGTGACCACTACAAAAGTCCCTGTCACTCAGTAGCATTATTGGTGCAACAGCTCAATATGGAGCCATTTTCCACCTTTCCCTGGGTCTGAGGCGTTGCCAAAAGCATTGACTCTGGAGCTGCAGCTTGATGCATCATCTGGACTGAAACCTTCTGCTGACAAATACAGCCTATTTCTCTACAACTATCTGCATCTAATATTCATAATTAATTTGTCATTGTGTTATAGTGGCTAGGTGTCACTTTTGAGAAATGAGCATGGCTTCCTAGAACTCTTGTGTTGTCACTTATTTGATGGGGCTTTTAGGGGTTTTCCTTTGTGTTATTATTTATGCTATAGAGAAATGCTTAGAAAGAATAAATGGGCTTGGGACCCATGTCTTCCAGCCTAACACACCCCAGGAAGTTTTTATATCAGTATAGTCCCTGCTGCAGACATATGTTAAGGAATTTCTAGTTTGTTTCACATCAAGAACATCCCCTCCAAATGCATCTGTATGCTCTTGATGCCCTCTTAGTCTCCTGTGTGTCTGAGAGCTTTGAATGCATTAACAGCCTAACCCAAGTTATTACATTAATCTCCTGAAATCAAAGATTCATGTCTTTGACTCAAGGTAAACACTATTGGCAAGAGAGAAATTTAACAGATGGAAATGCATTTCAAAACTTGGGAGGTGTTTTGCTGGAGATGGTTTTTGGGTAGATATGTTAATTCTGCTAAAGCTGGAGTTTAAGAAGTCCTCACAAAATATTTGGTGGGGTGTAATCTGGAGCTGCTTCTAGTTCTCTGCAGAGTTTTGGAATGTTAACACTCTTATTTCAACTTCTCTGCATTAGAAATAGAGCTTTTTGGGTTGTCATTAACAGCCACGCATCTGTTCTTGAAAGCCTGGCTGCCAACTGCAGTTGATGGAATTGGTGTCACTCCAGATTTCTTCTGTGAATTGCTTCAGTGAATGGTTTATTTCAAGAAGTGGAACCTGAGCTCAGAACTCGGCCCCATTTCAGCTGCCATGCCCTGCAGCAACTCTGTGCCCTCCCCTGTTTGTCTGCAACCAAACATATCAACAAGCACTGCTGTTCAAGAACAAAGCCTCGTTTTACCTCCCACTGTTCACCTCTGGGTTGTGCCCTGCCACACGAGGGTTTGTCATCTTTCTGGCAGGGGCAGAGCATTTGAGAACTGCTGTTCTCCCTTTTCTTCCTAGAACTGTGTTCTCTGGGCCATCTCAGGATGTGCCCTGTCCTGCAGAGCCAGCCATGGAGCATCCTGGCCCTGTGTAGCACCCAAGAAGTGTTCAGCAGGGATCAATCAGTAGGGATCTCCATGGGAATTAGGCACTTGTGCCACCTGGGACCTCCATCAAGAGAGGGAATTTTAATTTTTTTTTTTTATTTTCTCACTGCAAGACCCTTAAAAGTGAATTTTTACCCCCTCTGCAGAGGGAGAGTGGAAGGTTAGTCTGGGGCAGTCACCCCACAAGAGAAGTTAAATAATTAACATATCCATTGGAAAAAAAAAAAAAGCTTCTTGGAGCGCTTGCCTTGGATTGCCTCTGCCCACAAATAAAGACCATCTAGTCTGCTGGGCTAAATGTTGTCTTTATATTGCAGAAAATGTTGCAGAAGAGGCAGGGTGTGAGGGAGTGCATGCCAAATTTCTCTTGGTACATTCATCATTATGCAGAGTTGGGGGTTTGACTTTTTTTTA
>VXAU01005048.1:0-77819 GCA_013399695.1 Formicarius rufipectus | reverse complement strand
TTGTTTTGTTTGTTTGTTTTTTTCTGCTGAAAAATACTTCAATTTAAAAATGGACACTATCAAGCTTTATTATTCCCACATATTCAAGGCAGATCAAATGATAACTCCAGAACATGTGGATGTGGCATGTTAGGAGTGCAAGAAGCTGGACCTTGGTTATTTCCAGGAACCTGCACTAGACTTCAGGTGCAATAACACCTCTCTGGGGAAGGACAGGACCCTGCTGTAGCTGACCCAGGACAGGGGGCCCCCCCTCCCCACTCCCCCCTCTTTTTTTCTTGCTTCTAAGAATCTGTTTATTCAGGCACTGTTTATGCCCTAATTGAGTGGTGATTCAAGCTCAGTAACCATTTCCTGAGCACTGCAGCACAAATAATAAGAGTCATCCTTATGTGATTGAAACAGCCACTGTGGGGCTGATTTTAGGGGAGTTTGCTGGCTCTTTCTTTTTTTTGCACATGGAGCATTTCATTTGTGCCATTCTCACATTTTCTTTGGAAGACTTTTGATAAGGAAGGAGCAGATTGTGTTTGGATTAGATCTGGAGAAAGAAACCAGCTGGGTTATGGAAGAAGGCACAGTTGTTATTTAGGCGAGATTGCTAATTCAGTGGTGATTCAGGAGGTTTTCTTTGGCTTTAAAAGGCCCCAGAACTGGGTTCTTTAAAGAATATTTTCATTCTGAACAAGTGTTCAGCAGTTGTTCAACAGGTTGAATGTGTAATTATGGGTTGTGACCGCGTATTTCGCCTTTTAGAATGTAGCTGCTTTTCAAGTGATTGCCATGAAAGTGGTTGCAGTGCATTTATATAATTTCTTGGGAGTTGCATTTATTGGTGATTTTTAAAAAAAAATTAGAGGTTTTGAATAAATAAAGGAGCTTTACATAACTTCAGTCTGCAGGAGGTTGCTGAGCTTTGTGATGAGTCCTGTGGCTTTTCAAAATCACTGCAATAGCTTTTTGGGGTGTTTTTTATTGTTTTGTTTTGGCTTTTTTTCGCATACTTTTTTTGCCAGAAGTTTGCAGAGTTCAGTGATTCATGATCCTCATTTTATTGACATATCTTCTCTCTGGCAGCTTGCTGATTTCTCTGAGGTAAATAGATGGGAGTTCAGGCAAAGTTTATTTCCAAAAATGTTAACTTGAGGAGCCAAATGTGTCCAATAAGCAGGACAGAGAAAATCCATGATTATTTCTCTCCCTTCCTTACATCATTTTCTTTAATTTTTAATTTAGCTCAGGTTTTATTGCTTCTCCTGATTTTTAAAATTATGTTTCTATGGTACGACCTGCCCACTAACAGGATGAACTTCCTCCCACTGTACAAATACTTCACTACACTTGTACAAATACTTGGGCTTGTTTTGAACAGATGGTGTCTAAGAGCAAAAATCTTGCACTGCCTCTTGTCTGGTTCAATTCAAATCATTTCCAGTAAGCTTGAGAGCTAAAAAGTGCCCATAATTGTAAAGTTTTGCAGGGGTTTTTTGTGTCTGGGTGTCATAAACTTGTCCTGCATTGGCTGAAAAACTGCTGTTGTCCAGAGCCAAAGCTGGTCCCTCCTGCCATGGACAGTGTTGGAATGGGTGAGGGAGGAATGGAAAAGGAATTACATGGTTGTGCTGCATTGCTGCTAAACATTGTTGGGTTTTGTTTTCTCCATATGAAAATGTTGTGAGGATTTTACTCCACCAGCCTCACTTTGCCCTTTCATGTTTCCATTCCTGTTGATGTGAGTCATGGAAAGTTTATCATCGTCCGACTGTGGGCAGCGTTTCACTTACAGACCTGCATCTTTTTGTGGCTAATGACAGCCTTGTCTTCACAGGAGATCTGAGGGTGAAACATTTCCCAAGGGAAGCTCATTTCTGGAGTGCTCATGGAGGGAGTGGGGTCAGCTTTGCTCTGAGATTTCAAAAACCACCAGCAGTGCAAACTGAGAACTTGAATTAAACCAACTTTCCTGATCTGGCAGGGAAGGCACTTTGGCAATTAGAATATTTTTTCTGGATTAATGGAAACAATTAGGAGATTATGGCTAAAACAACAGAGCTATTACTTAAAGAATGGCATTAGATATATTACATTAGGAGCCAAGTGCTCCTTCAGAAGTCACTCACCAGATGAGATCCAGCAGTTTCATGTTTTGCCTAATCATTTGTTTGTTTGTTTTGTTAAAGGTGTTAAGCCTTCATTTGTTAGCATTGGTAGCTCTCAATTAAATATAAAAAAGGAAAGGAGGCAAGGGCTGCTTGCTGCAGAGGACACATCCCATGTGTCTGCACTGGGTTGTACTTCAGCTGAAGTATCTTCTTGTGATGCAACTGCTTCTTATATCATGGGTGAATAAAGAGTATAACAGACATAACAATGTAGACTCACAGAACCATTTACATTGAAGAAATCCTCTTAAGATCATCAAGTCCAACCGTCCCCCCAGCACTGCCAAGGCCACCACTAACCCATGTCCCCCAAATCTATGTAACTTTTGAATCCCCCCAGGGATGGTGATTCCACCACTCCCACGTTCCAGCCTTTTCTGTGAATATTTTTTTTCCTTGATCTTCAATCTAAACCTCCCTGATGCAAACTGAGGCCCTTTCCTCTTGTCCTGTCATGTGTTACTGGGAGAAGAGCCTGAGCCTCACCTGACTCCAACTTTTCAGGCAGCTGCAACAGGGCAAGAAGGGCTCTTGTGTTTCCAGACACTAGTAATTTTAGCTTTTTTACTTTTAATGAGAAGTAATAAGATTCCTTGGGGAAAAGGTCCCATTTTTCTCAGCTCTAATCAACACATAACATAGAAATTTCTGAAGTGGCGCCTGACAGAAGGGACAATAGGAAGAAGGACAGAAAGAAAAGAGATGTGGTTTGTGAGACTGAGGAGCCTGTGGGAGAGGCATTGGCTGGGTTTCATCCCACCTCACCTCAGAGCTGGTGGCTTATTTTCTGACTTGCCTTAAACACCCATATTTTGACTGTGACCTGCCCAACAGGAAGGTCCTACCTGAAATCTTTGACTGGCAGAGACACCTCTGGCCCTCTCTCCTGCCTCTGGCCAGCATTAAATGCAGAGTAAAAGAGTGTAAGAACAGTCATTCATAGATCTCTCCAATCTTCATCCCTTTTCAGCTTCTGGGAACTGAGAGGTGCACCCATTGATAGGATTATTCTCCATTAGTTGTCTGATGTCTTTCAAATGCATTTATACTTTTGGCCTCCATGAGTGCCACAGTTTAATTACACTGAGTGAAGAGAGGAAACACTGCTGTGGGTCCACTGACATAAACCAGAGAAACAGTTAAAGCCCAAGCTGGGAAATGTGTTCCTGGTGTATTTGAAGGGTGTTTATAATAGGTTAACAGCACACCACTCCTTCATGTGGTGGTGGAAGAAGATGAATATGATTAAAAGTAAGCAGGCTAGTACAAAATTTAGCCTGAAGAGTGCTAGAAGAAGTTTGTTTTATCTTTGTTTTAAAGAATTATGAAAGAAAGGAAAGCATACTAAATATTGAGGGTGATGACCTGAGAAACAGGTCATACACTTACATGTCCAGAAGATGTATATGCGTGTAAAATGAGTTCCATCTGTTTTATCTGATTCACAGGGGAGAGGAGAATCGTAGCTGTATGACTGAGCATGTGAAAGTAATTTCTTTTTATAGGCTGTTGGTCTCCTCTCCCAAGGGAGAAGTGTTGGGACAAGAGGAAATGGCCTCAAGTTGCAACAGGGGAGGTTTAGGTGGGATATTAGGGAAAATTTCTTCATGGAGAGAGTGGAAAGCATTGGAACAGACTGTCCAGGGCAGTGGTGGAGTCCCCATCCCTGGAGGGATTGAAAAGCCATGTGGATGTGGCACTTGGGGACATGGTGAATGGTGTCTTTGGCAGTGCTGGGGGAAGAGCTGGACTCAATGACCTTGGAGGGCTTTTCCATCCCCCACCATTCCATGACTCTGTGATTCCACAGCCATTGTGATTGCAGTCTTCCCTTACAATCCTTCAGAAGAAAGGGGAAGAATTTAATTAAATGTTTATTTAATAGAAATTAAAGATTTTTAAAAAAATATATAGTCAACAAAAACATGAAAATGATGAAAAATCTTATGTGTTTTATTTTGATAGAATTTTCTCTTTTTACCCTATTTGGCTTCCCATATGGGGATGAGTAGGGCATGGATACAGTATTTTCAGGGGATTGGTGTAAGGCTCCATCAGAGAGCTCAGCCTTTTGCTCTTTGTTTTTGTGGTACCTGCAAATGTTACCTCCCAGCCTTTTCTCCTGCACCCTGGGCACCCAAGGGCTCCTCCTCTATAGGATGAAGGAATTGCACAGGAGAATTGGGAAAGAAAAGGTCTCACCTGTTTGTTATTAAGTTCTCTGTTGCACATAAATCCATGTGTTAGCTTGAGCCTGCTTCAGTTTGAAGCAGTGATGCAGGTGCCCTTGGCTTCAGAGGGAGTATATTGAAACCTAAGCCAGCTATTCCTTTTTTCCCCCATCCCACTGTGTGTCATCTTGTATATCCACGTTTCCTACTTAGGCTATTCCCAGAGATCCTTATTTTCACAAGGAGGATTGCCTGGGGCTAAGGAGCTTGCAAAGGTTGCTTTTGATTTCTGCTCTGTGGTTAGAGCTGGCACACGTTAATGTACAACAGACAAATGCCGTATAGACAGGGTCATAAATAATTCACCATCCACCTCAACAAGAGGAAATTACAGGCTACATTATTCAATATACAAAGACACTGCTGGTTGTGTAAAGAGAGTAATATTCTGCCAGCGAACCGACAGCAGTTTTGCAACTAAAATGCAAAAAGGCACGCAGGGTTTCGTGCCAGCTCGAGTGTCCCAGCCTCCCTTCTGCTGCAGTCCTTCTGCTCTCAGCAGTGAAAGGCAAAGAGGGGATGTGTGTTGGTGGCTGTGCTTGTGACTGCTAGGAGTGTTGAGTGGAAGAAACACACACACACACAAAAAGACACTGTAGATGCCTTAGGAAAATGAGGGCTGGGGGAGGATCCTGCCCTCCTGGTGAGCATCCTTCGCGGCACGGTGAAATGCTGGGGAATGAACTGCTGTTACAAACCTCCCGCTAAAGAGAAGGGAGTGGCACCAGGAAATTGTGTCCCACCTCTCATGTGTTTGCTACAACTGGGGTTTTTAATTCATGAACATTAATTAACATTCATGAACATTATTCATGAAACCCGACACAATGACAGTGGAAAATCATGTCAAATGGTATGTTGGCAACGAGCAGTTACGAAAAAAAAAAGAAAAAGAGATCAATGTCTATTCTATTAGTTGAGTAATCTGTCATATTGCCCTGTGATAGGTCATCAAACTGATCATCTAATTAGGCAGCCTGTTGTAGTGTATATACATGAGTTATGGTTGTGATTAAGAGCTCAGTTTTACTGTATCCTAAACATATTTCTATTTTTTCCCCTTGTATCATCTTCCCGATAAACCATTTTCTTCAGCTGTCAAAGATGTGGTTAATGTGGTTTTTGCTTGAGCCTGTAATATTTGTAGCAGGTTTTCACGAGAAGTGTCTGCACCTGGAAAGAGTTCAATGAATTCCATTTTATTAACACACAAACAGGCGTAAGAAAGGCCAGAGAAGGTTATGTGGTTTTTCTGAGATCCTGTGCTCTCTATTCAACAACTTGTCTCTGATTGCTCTTTTTATAAATTTGAGAGTTAATATCGAGTACACAAATCTGGAATTGATTCCATCAGAATGTCTCGGATAAATCCATTCAATCAGCATCACTGAGCAGGTTTCAGGCCCCTGTCAGAAGAGCACTGGAAAATAAATTGGATTTTTCTCTTTATTCTAAATAGACAGTGTCTAGTAAGTGGACTCTGAAAATAAACAGCGAGGAGCTGGAGAGCAGAGGTTTGGGACAATACTGAGGTACTTGCTGGGGGTCAGAGTGGAGGAGTTCAAGTACGAGGATTAGGAAAAACCCCATAAAAACAAGTGTGAAGCACATGATAAATTAAATTGCAGAGATGCTACAGGGCATCTTGTGGTTGCCAGATCTTTTATAGGTACTGCTGTAACCTGTAGTCACCTCTTTGTGCATCTTTTTTAAGAAGGGCTTGTTTTCATCTCCCTTTTCTTACCTTTTGTGATGAAGTCCCTCATCACCATGCTTTTTGGTGTTTTTTGTTTTTTGTTTTTTTTTTTAACTATCCATGTTTTCATCATTTCCTCTATTCCCCCCCGTGGATGATGCCCACATGTGCACTTCTGCCTTCTCTGCTTCATCTTTGAAAATCTTTGCTCAGGTGTCTTGTTGCTGTCTGAAATATTTACTTGGGAAGTGAAAACTTCCCACTTCTTACCATGACATCCCTTTCTTGTCCTCCTTCTCTCCAGCCATTAGGACCACTGGTAGTGTTGGGACAACCATCAAGGTCTTTCTTTTGAACATTCATTGGGGGGATATTTTATGTATAAGAAAGCATAACCTTTTTAGGTTTAATATTACACATGAATCTGATTTAGTCTCTAGTCATTCAAACTTCTGTCAAAATCTTCACAGCTCTGTCCCTTTGGAGGAGGAGAAGTTTTTAAGACTAGTTTCTTTGAGAAATCTTTCACTGATTTCTTTCCCTTTGGTTTAAATTTAGTCAGGAATGATTATGCAAAGATTTCTGTCTGCCTCATCTGACTTAGAGAATAAACTCATTAAGGAAATGAACTTTTTTTTGTAGGTAAGTATTTTGCAAATACTTCTGTTCAATATTTATCTAATTATTCTTGAGTTCCTGAGACTTGGTCTGATTGCAGAAAGCCTCAAATATGTGACAGTGCTATGTGGTAGAAACATCAAAAGGACAAATAATTTTTGCAAAGGCACTTTATCTCCTAAAAATCTGCAGCTAGAAGGTTGATGATTAATGCAGGATCAGAAGTGACTGCCCCATTTGATCAGGACACTTTTGTAGGAATGAAACAGGAGTAATTATCTAGAATTATAGCAATGTTTCTTAAGCATTTAAAGGAAGTGTTGATAGAGCTAAAGGGAAAATAACCAAATTGTGTGGCTCATAAGAGTAATGAAAATACTTCTCTGATTTGGAGTGTTATAGAAGTAATGAGGACCCATCATATGGTCCAGAAACCTGAGATCCTGTCATTAGCCTTTCCATTTAATCCCTTCAATTTGCTGAATGTTTTACTCATGGCTTTTGGGGTTTTTTTGTGTGTCTGTTTACCTCACACGTTTGAAAGGAGGCTGTTACCTTATCCCTGCCTTGTTCTCTTAAACATGATCCTGCCCCACTTCAGGACAGTTAATTTAAGGTCCCCACGTACAGATAGAGTGTAATTATTGAAACCTGTGTTACTGGACACTGTTCAAAAATGCTCCCATATTTCAGGAGCAGATTAAGATCTCTCAGATGGGTTAGTGAGCAGATGTGGGGAGCTGTGTCGTGTTACCTGTGGCAGCACCTGGTCCTTGATGTGAGCGGGTGGGGGACTGGAAAGCCAGGGCAGCTCACTGGGAACCTGGAGCCAAGGGTTTTCTGGGTTTGATCTCGTGAGTGCTGGAATTAACATACTTGGCAAACAGAAGACATCTTTCCAATAGAATTGTGGAATTACCTGCGGTAGGGTATGCTATGCTATGGCTTTGGACGGAGTGGAATGTAGATATTTTGTCTGCTGTGTGTATCTATATATGTTTTTTTGTTTTTTTTAGGTTGTACAGTGCAAGTCCTTGAAATTATCTCTGGGAAGATGAAGCTTCCAGTAGCAGTAGTCCGGTTTGGAGCCTCCTTATTTTAAGAAAACCTGGACATTTCTATCCATATTTGCCTATTCCAGTGTAAATCAGAGGACAATGACTTATTTTTATTTTTTGCATATTTTCACACTATGCAACAATTTTTCTTCCTTCTCATTTTGTTCAATGGGTAAAACTTGAGCCAGTTTTGCTGCTGATTCTCTACTTTGCCACATTCCTCTTACGGAGCCAAATTTTTGCAAACCACATCCAGAGTACATCTATTTTTATGTGTTGGTTGTTGTTTTGGTTTTTTCTTTTTCCTTCATGTGACATATGTCGCTCCTTATTCTTATTTGAACCTGTCCCTGTGTGTTGCTGAGTAGCTGTAGGATCACCAGAGGAATTAAATAATCTCCGACTTGGAGAAGATGACTCACATGCTACAGAAACATTTTTATGGCTGCGCTTGGCTCATTAATCTAGGAGTGTAAGAGCAGTAATATGAGGTATTGCATTAATTGTTGCATACATTTATTACCAAATGACTTGCACAGACAGTGTTTCAGATGCCGTGGACCTGCTCATAATAACCAGAAGTGTCCTGTTTGCAAAGGGGACAGTAAGGTCCCTTTGTACGCCGATAGCAAGCAGATGAAGTGGCTTGCAGTTTTGGAAGTAAGGACTGATCACTGTGAGAGCTGGAATGGCTTTTTCTGCTTGAGGAAGGGGAAGTTATGCAGCTTGATGTTTGGGCTGATTATAATGACTCTGGTGATGGTATCCTACATACTGACTGGAGCCAAGCACGGGCTGTTGTTAATACCGTCTCCCTTCCACTATGGAGCTTTTGCAAGCAATCCAAGCTTAATGGACAATGAAAGCCTTAGTGACATGAAAGACCATTACCAGCCTTCCAAAATGAATATTTCATATGTAAGGGATTATCCAAGCATTAAATTAATTATTGACACCATTACTTCAAAGATAGAGTTTATAACGAGACAGCGCCCTGATTTAGAAGAACTGAGGAAACAAGAGCCACATGTGAGTATGAATTGAAGGGTGTCTGTAACTGCTTTATATTTCCTTCTTTCAAGACTTTGGGATCAATCTTTAACCTTGGTATCAAAAAGCACAACTGCTCAGATGTTCAAAAAGTGATTTACACCATCTAGGGTCTCCTGATTCCCACCAGCTGAAAAGCTGATATGGTAGATCACATCCTTCTGACTCTTGGGCAGAAGGGGTGGGTCATATAAGTAGTCTTGACACCTGAAGCAAAAAATCAGGCAGTATTCCCACAGCTGTGCAAAGTCATGGAATTTTTACTTTGTCTCATGCAAAATCATTGTCACTTAGATTTACCTGTCACCTTCGTTGATAAATAAGAAAAGAGCCTTTCTAATAACTGCTTACCAGTGTACCTTCCTGCAAATCTGGTCATTGCAAACCTTCTATTGTAGAGTTAAAAAGTGGAAGGTAATTTGATTTGAGTATTACATGTTTGAGTTTCATATTCGCTTCCTGGGGCTGCAGGGGAGTTTGGGGATTATTTCTGGCCTTAAAATAAAAGGATTTCTGAATACTACTGTCCCAGTCCAGCAGTTTGTATGGGATTTGGTTCCCATGTCATCACAAGCAATAAGTGGGGACAACCTTGCATTTAGCAAAATAAGGGTTAAAAATGTCTACCTTATGTTTCTCTTCTCTCACTGTGCTAAATAAGTAAGAAAATAACTGTTGAATATCAACGGCCTTGACTGAAATTGTTGTTCTTTATGTTGCAGATGTTTTCAGTAATTCCTAATAAATTCCTTCCAAATAGCAAGAATCCTTGTTGGTACGAAGAGTACCAGGGGAACACAACCACGGATCCTTACGCAACCAACTCCTATGCCCTGTACTCAAAGCGCTTTCGGATCATCTTTGATTACCTCAGGAAGGTCTTTTGGAACCACTTGGACCATTACAAGGACAAGCACTACCGCCTGCGCTGCCTCCCCCACTTCTATATCATTGGCCAGCCCAAGTGTGGCACCACGGACCTCTACGACCGGCTCCGGCTGCACCCCGAGGTTCGCTTCTCAGCAATCAAAGAGCCCCACTGGTGGACAAGAAAACGCTTTGGTGAGTAAACATCTCCCCTGGTGTCCAGGCAAACCGTCTCTCTTATGCTTCTGCGTGAATTTGTAGTGAGGTTTATAGATTTGCTCTGTATTGACTCACCCAGAAATCACTGGAGTTGATAGTTTTGAGAAGTCCGGGTGGTGGGACGCTCAGGATGCTTCAGACTGTTTTTTGTTTAATGGTGTTTTGGGTTAAACCTTTGGAGATGATGCACATTTCACTTGGTTTGCTTGCAGTGGTTTGGGAAATCTGGGGAAAAAACCCACAACTCGAGAGAAAGCCAACCTGTGAATCTGTATAGGCAAGAAGAGAAGCTCTTAGGTTGTGATGGGAAAGCTGAAGCAGCGATAGTTTTGTATTACAAAATTCTGTAAAACTTCTCTTACATGAATAAATGATGGCCCAGTATTTCAAATAAGGGTGGCTTCAGTCTCTGTGGTTCACTAAAGACAGCTGTGGTGGAGCTTCATTAGTGTCACAGCTCTAGTCGACACTGCACAGTCGAGATGCTCTGCACGAGAAATCTCTCTCACACTGAGGAACCTGCACATATTTCTGATGTTCTTTTCCTGGGTGACATCAATATTTCATGAGGTGATCCTCCATCTCTGAAGGCAGATTTGAATAGTTGAGGTTATGGCCAGCTGAGCAAAACGCATCTCACTCCAGCAAGTCCAGATCCTCTTGATCTTGGGGCCCCAGAGCTGAATGAAAATGATAAAAATTACCTCCTGCTCTGAAGGTGGAAAGTCAGATCAGTGAAGGAAGGTGGTTCAGGCTTGGACACCCTCCAGTGCAGATGCCATGCTGCTTGTCTCTGGGTTTGTAGATGCAGGGACTGTCAGCAAACCAGCTCTGGCAGATTTTGTGTTCTATGAGAGTGCTCTCAGGAAAGGTTAAGCTGAAATGTTTTGCTCTAAACAGTTCCCTCCACTTACATTAACCTCAACATAAACATTTGAAATGAGTGTTGGAGAAGGTAGTGCATCCAGCCTCACTAAAGCAAGACCGGGCTCACTAAAGCTCAGAACTTGACCTACCAAACAGGCAGAAGAATGTAACAAATCAGGCTGGAGTGCATATAATTTGAGAACAAGGGTGAATTCCTATCTCTGTGCTGGCACTCACAAACCCTCCACTTGCATGGTCTTGTGGTCAGCCACTGGGGACCAAGTGCTGATCCTTGAAGAGAACATTCTTTGCATAATTAAATTTTTTGGAGTTGTTTTGTAAAGCTGGAGGATGAGGAAAGATTGCAGGGCTTGTGGTCTCATGGGAGAGGGATCTGTAGAGATGACCTTCTGATCATCTCGGGCTCGCTGCCACTGAGAATGAAGGATTAAGTTTGCTGCTGATGACTCAGTCCTTTCATTCTGCCTCAGGAGTACAGTACCTAATGGTTGCTATTTAAAAATATAGAAAAGTAAACCAAAACAGAGAATATGACAAATACACTAAGAAGTGAAACTGAGACGGCTACCTTTGTAGGCCAGTTAATGGATATGACTCCTCTGCTCCTGGCTATTAACTTGGTTTGGTTTCTAACACTTAATCTGGACAAGAAAGTCTCTTTGTTCAATGGCATCCTCTGATTCAGGGGATTTTTATGAGGCTGACTAATTTCAGCTGAAGTTAAACAGCCCTCTGGGGAGGCCCCATTTTGCAAATCACTGCTTTGCCCTTCTGCTGGGCTGGTTGATGCTCCACAGGACTTTGTCCCAGCTTGACTGTCTCTCTTTCCTGGCTCCTTGCCACTGTTTCTATTCCCAGGCGTGGGGTGGCAACACACCAAGGCTGTCTGTAGCACCATGCTTGCACTTTTTTTTTACCCTCAAAACAAGTCAAAATACACTGTTGAACTTTCTTCTACCCTCATTAAATCCCACTTTCCTAAAGGGGGAAATCAGAGGGAACGGACCAAAGAACTCCCTTGCTGAGCTTTCCTCTCACATAATTGATAATTATTGGCTTTGGGGGAACAAGAAAGGGAGAGCTGAGAAGTCCTGTGTGGGGAGCATGTACAGCAAGTGGAGAAGTGAGACTGGATTTGGAAACAGGAGTGGAAAAGGGAGATGTAGCTCGTGATGTTGAGAAATGCAGGGAGAAGGTGATAACACACCCTGGAGTGTAGAGAAGGAAAGGAGAAAAATGGAACACTACCACTGAGCTTTATTTTTTCACCTGTGAAAGAAAAAAAAAAAAAAGAATGATTTCCCAGTGCGTGTTTATTTGCATATTTGGCATCAGAGCCTGTTCTCATTCTCAAAACAGTAAATCTAGTGGGAGTCCAATATTACTTCAATTCATATCGGTGCAAATGAACGTAGAATCTTGTCTTTTACAGTCATTCCAAAAGCTAAATTTAGAAGAAAAGAAATGCAAGCTATTCATGCAGGAACTATAAAGCAGAACACTTAAAATATTTCATATCACCCTGAATTTATGGGGTAATCACACGGTATCTCCAATCTCAGCCACTTCATTATTGGCACTTTCATCTGAGGGTTGTGCTGATTTTGTGCTGATGTTGGCTGGCTCAGGGCCAGCCACGTCGAGGAAACTCTCCTGGTTGGCACCAGGTTTGGTTCATCTTGCCCTGCTGTTGCTATGATTGCTGGTTCCAGTCCTCTCCTCTCGCTGTTTTTTAGGAATCATCCGGCTGAGGGATGGGTTTCACGACCGCTACCCGGTGGAAGATTACCTGGACCTGTTCGACATTGCGGCGCACCAGATTCAGAGCGGGCTGCAGAGCGAGGCAGGGCGGGAGCACGGCAAGAGGAACAACATCATCATTGGTAGGGCAAACAGAGCCCCCAGATGCATCTCTGTGGCCCCACGTTGGCAGCGTTCAGGGCTGAGGCACGACAGGGGGCTTGTCCCACACTCAGTGGTCCACAGCACTGAACCCCTGACTTTAGTTTGTTCTTGTCTTCTCCTGAAGGGTGGTTACTTGCTGCGACTATCTTTAGAAAGTGCCCGAGCAAGTACTGGGTATCTGATTAACACCAACATTTAATTAATGCTATTTTTTTTTAAATTTTTTTAATTTTTTTTTAAGAATGAAAACGACCTCAGTGACTCCTTCAAACAGAGTTTTCATTTTGTTTTCACAGAACCATAGAGTCATTTCAGTTGGAAAAGCACTCTGAGACTGAGTCCATCCATTAAGCCAGCACTGCCAAGGCCACCACTAAACCATGTCCCCAAGAGCCACATCTACAGGGCTTTTAAATACAGTTCTGAGGCCTTTGCCTGTAGTGATGGGATTGTAGCTGTAGCAACGTGCCTGGATAACACACTAATTGTGGGATTATAACACAAGATGGGTGCTGTTGAAACCCTGCATCTGATCTGATAGCTCCAAGTGGCTTCTCTTAAGCTCCAACAGCAGATAATGATATAATTAATTGGTATTAAAATTAAATTACCTAATTACCATTAAAAAGGGTCTACAAGTGCTGTTGTATTTTACATGTGGTTAGCACTGGGCTCCAGGGATGGGTCCTTGGATTGCTTTCCATGGCACACAGTGGTCAATCCACTGGGCTCATCCCCTGTGGTCTCTGGTATATTGGTGTACAGTGCCCACAGGGAAGATCAGAAATTTCTAAATTCTGCTTTTGCTGCTTGGTACACCAGAAAACTGAGGGGATGAGAGGGTTATCAGTCTTACTCTTATCACCTCAAAAATTCCCAGGGAAACCAACACATTCCATGAAAACACTAGTTGGGCAAGCAGCCGTTCCCTGTTGAAAAGAGACTTTTCAAGTATTCTTGGAGTCATTATTCTACAGCATATTGAGACCAAGATTTTTGCTGCCTGCCCTCAGAATTGTTGGGGGTTTGGTCTCATTATAACCAAATAAGTTTAACCCACTGCTGGCTTGATGGTGCCTTACCTTGTTGAAACCGGGCTTGGCTGCAGTCACATTTGTTCAGTACTTGCCCAGCCTCCTTTTAGGTCTCTCATTCACTTTATTAAACCATCAACACTGAGCAACGTTTGCAAAATGGGGTCTTCAGAAATGTTGCCATCAAGGACATCTGCAGATTTTCCTCCTGTCCTTTCATGGATGAAGTGCTTCTACTAATTAAATTCACTAATCTAATTGGCAGCGTACATCTTTGATGACTTACCTCCTGTTACAGCTTTTTCTAGAGTTCGCTTTGTGTTTCTTTTTCCTCTTGTCTCATTTCTTGTTTCATTAAGGTTCTGTTCGCTTTTCTTATTAAGTTTACAGGAAAAGTCTTGAATTATTATACTCATTAAGGCAGGCTTTTATGACCTTGGTAAAAAACAAAACAAAGCCAGCTAATCTAAAATGAATCTATATGAATATTAGATTTGCTTAGAATCTTCCTTTTCTTATTTCAGATGGCTACAAAGAAAAATCAAATTAAAACTCTAAACATTTCAGTAGTTTATCATGTTACATTATTTTGAAAAGTTAACCTTCTTTGGATATTACACATAGTGGGTAATAATTGCATTTATTTTCAAAAAAACCCACCCCAACATCTGCTTAGAGATGAAGCAGAGAGGACAGGGCTGAACCAGCCTGAGGCATTCAGAGCAGGACTTGTTTATTTGGGATCATTAATATGATAAATTCAGAGGAATGACTTGTGAAAACACAGTATGATGTTAATCCATTAATGTCTGAAAAGGAGGTTATACATACTTTCTTGAGGCAATTTAATACTTCTCATGTTCCTTAAGTCCATTAAAAAAATAAATTTTGGTTGCACTGGACTAATTTAACATAATTAATTGTCAGTGATTCATTTATCTCATGTTTAGTATTGCCTGTTCTATTTGCAGATATTAAGTCTGTATTATAAACCAGAAAGAAACACTGTCAGGTTGTCAGGAATATATTAAATATATATAAATATATAAGACTCAACAGAAATCAGAATCATTATTGGTTTTTCTTCATATTTTTTAATATTTTTTCCCCCTCATATAATTCTTGACAGTCATCTCGTGGGAAGATTTGCCCTCTTGAGCCCGAGCTAGCCCGTGCTGAAGGATTAGAGGAGCACCTGGAGTCTCTGTTAATGCTTTAGCATGATGTGGTTGTGTGCCTGTGATCTTGGCTTGGATTTGGTAATCTTGGAGGTCTTTTCCAACCTTAATGGTTCTATGGTCTCTCCTGGCTTGTGTGCTGCCTGCAGATCTGTGGTGGTGGCAGCTGATCCAGCTGACTCAACTTCTGTGGGGTGTGGGCTGTGATGTTAAGAGAATCTGCCCATTTGTGTGTAAATTTGGAGGTTTTTAGTTCACATACCACATGTGTGCAGGTGTTCTTAGGTTTGGTCACTCCACAGGAGCTAATTGGGATAAACCCAGTAGAACACCAACGGTGATCTGAGAACAGGGCAGAGAAATATCAAAAAAATCTGTTTTGGAGAGGAATAGGTGCCTTGGTGAGGTCACAGACTTTAATCATCTTGGCATGATTTAGGCAAACACTCGTGATGGAGCAGTGTAAGTCCAGGTGTTCCTGTCATGGAGATGTGGCAATGACCTCCCAAGGTCACCCTCATCCCCGGTGTGCACCATCCTGGAAATCCCTGCCTGCAAGTGCTCATGCCTGTTTGCATTTTCCCCTCTCCTGATGGCTCAGAGGGAGCTGCCTGATGTTTCTGTGCCATGGCTGTCTCAGCCTTGGCCTAGACTGAATCTTTTGTGTTTCTGCTTCACCCAGCGTGGGAGCGGCTCTAATTGAGTTTTAATTGACAAGTCAAAACCCGCTGATGATTAGGCAGTGCTTTGGCTAATTAATGTAGAACAGAAAAGCAGAGCTGTTTTGGACACCTAGGTTTAGCCAATGGGCCTGATCACTTCCTTCTGAAAAGAGGCAAAATGAACATGACAGAAGATTAATGTGTTTTCTAACAACTTCCAGACTTTATTAATGAATCACATTATGTTAAGCTGGAGTTTGGAGCCAGTACCTTTCTCATGTTGTGTTTTGGCCATCTTTTAAAATCTTTATTGGGCTTTTCTCAGCAGAGGAAAGAAGAAAAAAGAAAAAAAGGGAAATCATGTGCAAGTCTATAAACCCACACATTATTACTTTTTCATCTCAGTCCTTTTGATTTGGAAAAGCTCATTAACAAGAATTAGCTCTCTTTAGACTGTCAGAGTGTGGAAGTTTTCAAAAAGCTCCTGTGTATGTTTTATTAAACAGTAGTGTGCCACATAAATGCCAGTATTACTTAAAAGGACAGGGAAGAGTACAAAATTCTAAACACCCTATCAGATCATTTATTTAACAGCTGAAGCATCATATGCCTCATTCTGGCAGAGATGTTACTGATTGGGCTTCTCCCTGTAGCACTGCATTTAGAGTGAGCTTCTTCAGACAAGAAGGATGTCACAATTTGGCATTGAAGCAAATGTCCTATTTATTCTATAGTTTGTTTAATAGTAAATAGCAGACTTATTCTACATGACAAATTGCATTAAATAATAATTATTATAATAATGATACAAAAATATTTCAAACCTCTATGACACAACTCAGTGGCTTTTTAAATATTTCCTATGAAATTCTGAATTCCACTGATTCTCCTGATGATGTTTTCAAAACTGTTGATGAGTGGTGGCTTCCACATTTTGCTGCGTGAAACTCCACAATTTGTTAGCAGGTTACTTCTCTTGAGATCAGGAGCATTCAGGCCAACCCTTGGGGTGCTCCAGAGAGAATGCTGGGCTTTGGCAGGGACCAGCTCCTGCCTCCTCAAGCACAGGCTGGACAGGGCTTGGAGCAACCTGGGCTGATGGAAGGTGCCCCTGCCCATGGAAGGGGGTGGGATGAGATGACCTTTAAGGTCCTCTCCAACCGAAACCATTCTGTGATTCCTCACTGGAGAAAATGCTACTTTAAATATATTTAAAGTCTGGATTAAATAAATTTGTGTGTGCTCAGCACTGGCAGGAAGCAGTGTGGTTATGGCCAGTCAGATTTCAGGTGGAATTACAGCACACATGCCTTAAGCATCCCTACATTCCCAAGGCTACAAGGCAGGGTAGTTGCTCTGGCTCTGGGGAGCATTAGCCTGGTCAGTCCGCAAGAGCTAAGACCTGGTGAAATTCATAGAGTTGATTTTGATCCATCTACACCACTTCCAAATCCAGCTAACTTCTACTCCAATGCCAAGAATGAAACAAGTTACCAGCAGGAATGCTTTTCATTTCCAGGGGAGGCCAGTGCCTCGACAATGTGGGACAACAACGCTTGGATTTTCTTTTATGACAACAGTACTGAAGGAGAACCTCCCTTCTTAATCCAGGATTTTATCCACGCCTTCCACCCCAATGCCAAACTCATCATCATGCTGAGAGACCCTGTTGAAAGGTGAGCACGGATCACTTTGCTAATTTAGGCAAGAAAATCTTCTTATTATAATAATTTTATTTGCCCTCGCTCTCCTGGATGGAAGGAAATGTTCATGTGGTGTTTGACAGAGCTACTTGGCTTCTGATAAGAGCTGCCAAGAGGTTTTACTCTGTGTATTTTGGCACATGTATTTGTGATAATATCTTAAGGAGAAGCATGTGAGTGTGAATGCCACAAGTGCCATGCATGGACACCTGAGGTGCTCTGAAAACCAGAATTTATAAGTTGCCAAATGCAATCTAATGCCACTACCTGAGCTGACATGCCCTGGTTCTCAGCAGGGCTCACTCGACTGAGGAGGGCACTGCATCTACAGGTCTCAGCATAAGTGGTCCTGTGAAATGTTTCATTTAAGTAATGCAGTTTATATTTTCATGGGGTTTGCTGTTCAAAATGATTAAATAATCATGATTAATAATGAATAAATAGCTCCAGAGTCAGCAAATTATACAAATCTTTTTCAAGGCTTAAAAATGCTCGGTGCAACACTTGTCTAAAGTTCCACTGGGCAATTGTAGCTTGAACTTCTGACAGCTACTCAGGGGTTCATCCCTGGCCTTCCTGACTTTGTTTGCAGGGGGAGGGCAATGCTTTTGCCAAGGATTGGCTGCTTTGAGTGCAATGATGGAGTCATGTTAACCAGGAATGCCCAGCTTTCTGCTTGCCCCTCACTTTTAGAGTCTTCCTCCAGATTTCTAGGGCATTTCTTTCCACTGTGTCCTCTGAAGGATAATAATGATGGGGGTAACAGGGAGGGTGAAGGAGATGGAGGCAGAATCCCAAAGGATCAGACCCAAGGGGGTATGAATTCCTTCTCTCTGTATATCCACAGAGATATTAAGTATCCCTTGATACTAAGTATCAAGGATACTTAGGGCTAGGTCAGTGCCCTGGGGCAAAGCCCCAGAAAAAGGGATTTCTGGGAAACTGAGGAAAGGAAGGGAGTGCAGATGATGATGGGGACCAGGCTTTGGTGGCACTGGGAGAAGGACAGGCACAGGCTGCTTGTGCAGCAGCTTCCCAGTGACTCGGGAGTGGGAAGGGCTGGTGCTCCCTGAGGAGCCTCCCCAGAGGCAGAATGTGGCTGGTGGGGAGAGGCAGAGCTGTGGCAGCGCTTCCCAGCTCCCCTATCAGCAAATGCAGCTCCCAACTTTGATGGCATCTCCTGACCTCAGGGTTTAACAGATGGTAATTTTATGCGAGAGAACCGGCTGAAGTGGCTTCCTCATGCAAATTACCCACAAACTCCCTGATTGCTTTAACCATCCCCTGTAATGTGGGTGTAGCTCTTTGCCAGCTTTAATAGGGGTGAGAGGAAAAGTCAGATCCGTCTGCCTTCCTGAATTTGTGATAAATTGGCTCCTTTTTGTTTACAATTCCCTAAGCTGCTGACAGCTCCTCTGAACTGCAGGAGGGACGGTGGGTATCCATCGGCTCTGCAAGGCAGGGGGACAGGTTCCTTGCAGTAACCAGGAGGACATGGGGTGGGACAGGCTCTGCTCCAACCTACGCAGGGTCTGGTCTATCCACCAGCAGGGGATATCTGGTGGGCATCAAGGTTTCTGATGGTGGGTGTCAATGGCATCATTATTTCATTGCAGTGGGTAGTGGTGGGGGGTAAGGACTTCAAGTAGCTGGAACAGCTGAAATCTTAATCAGCAAAGGTTTTATTTCCAGGCAGATGTCCCCAGAATGAAAACCAGATGGAAAGAAAAGGGAATTGGGAGGAAAACCTCCACTGCCCTGCAGAGGGAGAGCTTCTCTTCAAGAACATAGTTTTTCATAAGATGTCAGCAAGTCTTTAAAAGGATGCATTTATTTTAATGGATGATTAGAAACACTAAGCAGTCACATTAAACCTTTTAAAGAAAATCACAGCTGGACCATGCTGTACATGATGCCTGCTGGCTGATTTCCCCCAGCAAGGAGCCTTTCACCTGCTCTGCTGGGAGCAGGGAGCCCTTCCATCACTGGGACAAGCCTGGGTCTTGATGTGCACATTTTTCTGCAAGCAGGAGATGTTGTTGTGTGACCAATTTAGTCAAAGTCAGCTGTCTTGGCCCCTCAGCTTCTCCCCTTCTCCTTTTCTAAACGAACAGAGAGTCTTCATTTGTTTCATATGGGAATTAAAATCCTGTTCTTGCTGACATAAATAATGAGTGCAGAGGGGCTATTCCTGTGCTTAAGTGCTTTGCTGGATTGGGGCCTAAACTTTCTAAATTAAATGATGTATTTTTAAGTACCTGTGGAAATCTAGGGAAGTTAAAAGAATAAATAAAGTAAGTGCAATACAAAAGGTTGCTTCAGCAATAAATGAGACCTAAACAGACTGGTTTTTTTAAGCTAATTTCTTAACACCAGTGTTTTTTTCAAAGAGGCTGAAAGATACCTAGGATTTCTGGGATTTTGTTGAGAGGTGGGTACTGTGGAGGTGTCATATCTCTGCTGCAAACACACTTGGGGAACTGAGTCTTTCTCTTCAAAATTCTATGGTATTGCTGGGGTTCTGGTCATAGTTTCTAAGCCTAAATGCAAAAGAAAGTTAAAATGCCATGTTCAGCAGATCTAATATTTATACTGTGTCAGAGAATTTCCTTTGTCTCTTTGACCCGCGTTTATCTTGCAAAACCTTAATTAAGGTTTCAGGGGTTAATGCTAAAACTGACATTTCCTTGCCTGTAGGTTTTGGGTTGTTTTACCACCACCACCACCCCCAAAGGGATTTGAATTTAGGTAATCTTTTTAAAGTGATTTTAAGCAATTGGAAAAGTCGTGCTAAAGGTGCGCAATGAGGGGATACTCCTCTGCTGTGACTTCGAGAAGTTGCTGTTGCTGGTGGCTTTTGCTCACAGCTGAACATGCAAAGCCCCATGTCCTGCTGTCCCCAAAGCTGGAATGGGAGCATTTGGGGAGTGTAGCACTACAGCCTGCAGCACAGATGGGAACCATTCACCTCTCTGTAGTATTTCAGCTAAAAAAAAATAGGAATCAAGAGTTGGAATGCTGTACATTGGAAGTTTTTGATGGAAAGGCCATATAGGATTGGAGGTGGAGCTTCCTGTAAAAACATGTGAAATCTGGATCCTTTTTTACTCTTGGTGGTGGCCAGCTTGGGAACCATATAAAAATTACTCTTTCTATCCCATCCCATTCCTCTGTTGGTTTTGGAACTAACTTTAAGCTTTTGAGACAAGGACTGTTCCTGTCCATGGCAATGTGGGAACACCAAGTCCAGAGGGGCACCAACAACAGCTGAGAGCAGTCCTACTGTTCACAGAGAACAAGAATTTAAAGTCTATACATGTGAAAAATGTGCCATCAGAAGAAAACATTGGCTCCCACAATCACTCGGGTGAGGTCTCCAGGGATGCCGACCTCGGAAGTGGGGAGGCTGTTGAAAATTCCCTGGAGTGGATATTACTCTGAGCTAAACCCCATCTGTGCTGGTTTAGAGTTAAACCAGAAGGAGAAATGAATCCAACTCAGAATTTAATGAAAGATCACAAAAATACACTGATGCAGAAGGAAAATTTGTTTGTGCCACAGAAACACCAGATGTACAGCCCAGCACAGTGAGGCACAAGCAAGATGGAGCTCACCAACCCCTGTGCTGAGCACCACGTGGCCCCCCCTGAGTTCAAAATAAAAAGGAAACAAGAAACCTGCTGGTGACAATGATGGTTGCAGTGTGGTGGCAGTCTCAGTCTGGTCAAGGCTCTGTTCCTCCTCTGGATCTGAAGAGAGCTCCCAGTCCCAAAACCCCAAGCTTATATCCACCTGGGCTCAGATGGGAACGCCCAGTCCCTCCCCCAGGGCGGAGACTTTCACAAGGGGTGATTTACTCTGTGAGGTGAACAGTGACATATTTTTGGCATCCCTGCTGGCCCCTGAGCAGACATGACCTCTTAGGTGGGTGTGGAGCCAGGAAAACTTCCTTATCTCACAGAAATTCCTAAACACCCAGCTTGTGGCCTGAGGGGTGGGGTGTGCCCTGGGCAGCTGCTGCAAATGGGCCACTGTGAGCAGTTTGTGAGGAAAATGACACAGAGGGTTTAGAATCCACACCCACCCAGTGACAAACTGGTGCTGGCTACTAAAACCAGGACACCATCCAAATGAACAGAAAATGTGTTCCTGTCTGCACAGGCTGCCTCACACACACCATTTAACTGCTTGCCTCTGGCACAGGAGGAAACCTTTCATTGCCTCAAGCCTCCTCTGTCCCCTCTGCAGGTTGTACTCCGATTATCTGTACTTCGCCAGCGCCAACAAATCTGCTGAAGATTTCCATGACAAAGTGGTGGAGTCGCTGCAGCTGTTTGAGGGTTGTGTGCTGGATTACTCCCTGCGAGCCTGTGTCTACAACAACACCCTCAACAATGCCATGCCTGTACGTACCTCCAAGAACAGGGGGCTCCTTGTTTGCTTAGGGGTACCCGCTGTCGAGGTTGGTTTGGCACTGAAACACCGCCAGGAAGCAGCAAGAAATCCAACTTTGCCCCTTTTCATTTGTAAAGTGGATGACATGAATATATATATATATATATATATATGTAAAAACATGTAAAAGCTGGTGTAGAGGCTCAGCTGTCTCCTCAGCCTGTTCCCTGCTGAATGCCAGCAGGAATAATACAGTCTTTCTATTGTGCAAGCATATGGAGAGCACATTCAGGGAAGATTGCAGTTTAATGTGGAAGCTTTTTGCAGATGTTTCCAAAAAGTAGCTCTGCTGGCAAGGATCTTTGCTGTACCAAATTGCCTCAAAATCAGAATGAACTATGTATTCTTCCTCCAAAAAAAGGCTACCAATAACTAGATAAAACTGGTGGGGCTTTTTGGTTGGTTGTTTTGTTGTTTTTTTGTTGTGGGTTTTTTTGTTGTTGTTCATTTGGTTGTTTGTTTGTTTGTTTGTTTGTTTTTTGTTTGTTTGGTTTTGGTTTTTTGTTTTGTTTCGGTTTTTGTTTTTTTTTTTTTTTTTTTTTTTTGTTTTTTTTTTTTTTTTTTTTTTTTTTTTTTTTGTTGTTTTTTGTTTGTTTTTTTTTGTTTGATTGTTTTGTTGGTTTTTTTGTTTTTAATTGTGCACATTGGAAAAATGATAAAAGGAAACACAGAAACAGCTGGCAAGGGAATGGATAAGTATTACAGGCTCAGGATTCCAAAACTCACAATTTTAGTGTACAACTGACATCAGATTTGCTTGAGGGTGAAGACTAATATGAAAGAGGTTGACTTGAAATATCACATCTGGCCAGTTTGCTGTCTAATCCTCTTTTATTTGCTCAGGCTGCAAAGGGTTCAGGGGGAAGAGTTCCCTCCTCAGCCTCTGGGGTGAAGTTATTGCCTTCTCCACGCAATAAAATAGCAGTAAAAGAGTGTCTTGCACAGGCTGGAGCCCCACAGCACTGGGGCAAACAGGACAGTCCTCTTGCTTACCCTGGCAGGTAGAGAGGAGCTGCTCCTCTCTCCTTGCAGCCTCCAGGACCTCCCCAGACACCAGTTGCTGCTGGGCAGCATCCCAGGATTTTCCAGCCATCTGCTTGCACAAATGTGTTCAGAGGAAGGCAGAGAGAGAAGCAGAAGACAAGGTTTTCCTCTCATCTTCCTCCTCAGGGTGCAGGGCCAGTCTTCATTTGTTGTCTTGCACTCTGAAGAAGGTGCTTTTGGAAATGAGTAGAGGAGGCTCTTCACAGAGCCACAAGCAGGTGTTCATAATCAAACCCAAATGCCATTTTTGCTCCTTGATGGCCTTTTTTAGCTTCTTCTTCTTCAGCCACGCTGCTAAATCTGTTATGTTTGTGGTTGGCTGTGTGTTGAAGAAGTAAGGCTTGTTGTTTTCCCTAGTGAGCCCATTGGATTGTTAATTCTGTGACCACACCAGAAAAAAACAAAAACAAAAACCAACCAAACAAAAAAAAAAAAACAAAAAACAAAAAACAAAAAACAAAAAACAAAAAACAAAAAACAAAAAACAAAAAACAAAAAACAAAAAACAAAAAACAAAAAACAAAAAACAAAAAACAAAAAACAAAAAACAAAAAACAAAAAACAAAAAACAAAAAACAAAAAACAAAAAACAAAAAACAAAAAACAAAAAACAAAAAACAAAAAACAAAAAACAAAAAACAAAAAACAAAAAACAAAAAACAAAAAACAAAAAACAAAAAACAAAAAACAAAAAACAAAAAACACAAGTTTTGCTATTTTTTAATATCTGTATAGGGAAAAAATAATCAAGGTTCTTGCTCATTCCAAGAGAACTGAGAAGTACAAGGACATATTAGTTAAAATTCCCCTTTCTGGTGAAAAGCTTTAGAAAGACTTTAAGCCCATGTGGGACTGCATTGAGTGAGGACTGGAGTGCTACCCTGCCAGTATTACCCCACGTTAGCCTGATGTTTTAATCAAATAAGATGTTTCAAATCCTTGTGCAGCACAAGCATAAGGAAGTCTGCTAAATATGGAGGCTTATTCTTACAGGCTGCCAAAGACACACGTCAGAATCACACATTGTGATAATAATAGCTTAGGAATAATCCAAAATACAGCTTATTTTCCTGAATTTTAGGTATCAGTGTAGTTCACAGGTCAGGGTAAGAAGTGAAAAGAAGCTGTTGTTGTCTGACTTTATTGGTCTGTGGTAATGTGACTTGAAGATATTAAGTCTCTTTTATGAAAGAGGCTTAAGACTTGGGATTCATGTTTCTCTCTTCTGAGCCTGAAGAGATTTAGAAAAAAAAATTTATAAAAACAGCCAGAGGCTGGGCTTTTAAGAACACCAGGCTACTCTTTTTGTATTTCAACTTGTTATGTAAAATTGAGGAGGGAAGAAAAACAGAGACTAGGGCAGGACAGGCTGAAAAACTGCTTTTCTCCATCCCCAGTGTGACATAGACTGGGGCTCCCATTGTGCGCTCAGACAAGGCACCATTAACTCTGCTGAGCAGCCACTGCTCCTGCAGCTCAGATCCCAATCTAATTATTGCAATCAGATCATGCAGCAGAATACACCCAAATCTAATTCTTGGCAGCGAATCAGAATATTTGTACTAATGGCAGCGTGATCTGGTGCAGCTGATAATCATGGAATCACAGAATCAGTTAGGTTGGAAAGGACTTCTAAGGTTTGTTGAGTCCAGCTTGTAACTCAGCCCTGCTGGCCCACCACTAAACCATGTCCCCCAAGTACCACAAGGTGAAATCAAGGTGGAATAAGCAGACTTATAGTCTGGAGAAGGAAATAGGACTAAGCATCTTCTCTTCTACTGCTGTTCATCCAGGGACTAAAAGCCCTCAGTGTCTCCATTTCTGGGAGTTTTGCCCAGAAGACAGAGGTGATTGTTGGTTTGTTACAGGTGAAAGTGTTGTCAAGTGAATTAATTTGGGGTTTTTTTTTTGTGCTTACAGGTAAGGTTACAGGTTGGGCTCTATGTTGTGTATCTTTTGGACTGGCTGACAGTTTTTAACAAAGATCAGATCCTGGTTCTTCGCCTGGAGGACCACGCGTCAAACATGAGGTACACCATGCACAAGGTGTTCCAGTTTCTGGAGCTGGGTAGGTGTCTTCTGGCTGTTTTAAGTGTGTAGAAACATTATTATCCTTCTTTTTGGTCATTTTTGCTTTATTAACAGCAAAAAGAGAAGCACGGGAATCTGGCTTGAAGGATGCATTAATTTTGTTGCCTGGAGTCAAGCAAAATTAAAATTCTCAGACTCCTCTAGAAAGGCTGGTGTTAGAAAATCTTAATAAGACCAAATGAAGAAAAAAACCCAGATCATTCAGAATTTATGGATTTATTTTATCATAAGGGAGCCAGTCCTGCTCCTGAAGGCAGTCAGGGCTTGTTTGCCATGGGCTTGCATAGATGCAGAGTTATCCCAGTGAATTTAAACAAACTGAAGTGCTCCCAGCCCAGAATCCAAACCCAAGTATGATGAGAGGTTGTGTTTCTAGCTGAGGAGAATGGGGAAATTGTGTTTTTTGCTGTGTTGATCAAGACATCTGTTGCTAATCCTCGGAGAAATGCCGGCAGACAAAATGCTGCCCAATGTTGATTTGACAGTAGCAAGGGAATGAAAATGTGGCTGAAAAAATTGTCTGTCTGGTCCAAAGATTGGTCTAGATGATGAGAAAGTTTGACTGCAGCAGACTGAACAGATGAAGAGCTTGGCATCTTCTTCCCAAATATGGTTTATGCTGGAAAAGTCTGTAGGGTTTTATCTTACTGATGCACATTTATTCCTGGAATAGGGGCATCACTACACCTGGGGGCCACTTTGATCCCTGTGACAGCCTCCAGGACAAACAGAAAATGGGCTTAACTCACAGCATCAAGCAAAATAGCTGTGTAAAATAATTGCAGCTCCAAAATGGATGGGAAGTTGTGTTCAGTGTCATCATTGTTTTCTGAAAACAAATATTTTCCTCCAGGAGTGATTTATGGTGCCTTTCATAGGGATGATTAATTAATGGGAGAGGAAAATGTATTATTTCCATATTTACTAACAGTGATTTATTTTACTAATTCAAAGCCTGTATTCAATATTCCAACACACTGTTGCTGCTAACCAAAATTCCATTTGTCTTCCTCTGATTTAGTCATTACTCCCCTTTAGCATGGGCATTTTGGGTGAAAGATTTGAGGACAACCTTCTGTTTCTCCACAGGACCTCTGAGTGAGAAACAAGAGGCTCTGATTACCAAGAGTCCTGCATCAAACACCAGACGGCCCGAGGACAGAAGCCTGGGACCGATGCTGCCAACCACGAAGGCAATTTTAAGGGATTTCTACAGGCCTTTTAATACAAAACTGGCACAAGTTCTTTTTGATGATGCTTTTTTATGGAAGAGGACATAATATGTGCATTTCGTGCCACAAGTGCTGTGCTTAAAGGAGTTTTTTATTTTTTTAAATTCTATTTTTGTGGATCTTTACATTGTTCCCATTCCAAAGAGAAGCCAATTGATGGGCGGAGACTCTCACCTTCAGTCTGCACATTTCACAACAGCTGTACCACATTTTCCTTGTGAGAATGGAAAGCATCTTGCTTAGCAGTTTATTGGAACTTCTTTTACCCCAGCAGAGGAGTGGAAAAAAGGACATTAGGACAAAAATAATGGCTGACACTCTTCCAACAGGGGTGTTGAAGTTTAACCTCCTCTAAGATGCTGCCACACAGAGTTGGCATCAATTTCCTACAATTACACATATAATCTCATTTTCAATATATGTTATTCATTTTTTTCAACCAATCAACGAATGTCATTTAGTCATTAAAATTTTTAATTGAATTCAACCTAAAATTCTGTCTCTTTTTGTCAAAATACTCATCCTGAGATTAGCTCAGTTGGTTGGAGCATGGTGTTAATGATGCCAAGGTTGGGGGTTCAATCCCCAAATGGATTAACTCAAAGGTCCTTGTGGGTCCCTTCCAGCTCAGAGTATTCTGTGATTCCAAAGTGGTCTTCACTCACACTGAGTTTTCTACTTCCTTAATTCTGGAACAAAGATAAAGGAGAGTTGCCTTCACATAAATTTCCAGGTCTAATTTGTATCTTCAAGTTAAATAGACTTTCCTATCCACAGCTCTTGTAAAAGAAAATTTTTAAATCCAGGTAAGAATGGATGACTGAAATCTAAACAACAGGCCAAGTCAGTGTTTAGCATGACAAATCCGTTGCTTTCCATATTTGGTTCATATAAATATGAATATCATTTATTCATAGCACTCACACATTTTCCCAGGAAAACACTAATGGGCTTGATGGAAAGTCCATTCCTGCCCATGGAGAGTTTTTATGGATATTTCTTCCAAGTTCTACACAATTAGTCTTTTTCATTGTGCAGAAATATGCATTTTAAAATCCATATGAAATTTTGTTATTAAAAGCATTATTTTTCAGGATGCCCAGTGTCTTCCACCCTCAACAGAAAGGATGTGCTACCTGAGGAGTTAACTGCACATTATGTGTTTCCCTCTGCAAGAAAAGTGTCTGCATCCAGTTAAAGAGGTTGAGATCTGCAGACTTGAAGACAAAAACATTTTGAAAGTTAGGGAGAAACTTTGGACCTTTCTCAAGTTTTTTTTTGTTTCAGTTTCAGTCTAGATTTCTATATAGATGTGCACCAATTCAACATCTGATTTCAAACCCACCCGGGTAGGGTCACTGTCATCCATGATCTGCAGCCCTCCCACGGGTGGAACTGACCCCCACCTAAGGGAGGGGCTTTTTAGAGAGGTAAATATTGCTCCTGTCCATTGATGATTTCCTGTTGAAGGCTAAACCCATTATTCCCTCCCTGAATGTGTGTTGAGTGGGTCAAATGAAGCTGCTCTCCAGCTGACAGGCATCAACCCCCCAAAAAATCTTCTCCAGTTGGCTTTGTGTGTCCTTTTGAGCTCGCTGTTGGACCCCACAATATAAAGCTTTACTGACAGATTCACAAATACATTTACAAATGGGTGTGATTCCCATCCTCCTCCATGGGGACATGTTTCTCACTTCATGTGTCTCTAAATAGGGAATTAATGCTGAAAACTTGATGAACCTGGAACATTTCACAGGGGAATACGATTGATGACATGTGAGATGTTTTGTAACAGAAGACCATTCCCAGGTTCTTTGCCAACTGGTAATGTGGTTTTTAAAAGGGATTCAGTCTGGGATTTGGAAAGCCTAAAATAAGTATTTTAGGGAAGTACTCCAGACAACCAGAACAGATTAGTTCTAGTTCAGAAATGCTCACAGACCAAAAGTGGTTAGAGGACTGAGAATGGACTACTTCAGCACTACAAACAAAAAGTATCCTGGGACCATGAAATAGAAAATTCAAATGAATTTGCCACTGTTTGCAGATGTCAAAAATTCAATCAACAACTTATTTACACTAAAGATTTCATCCAGCTGTGCTCTGATTTGGAATCAACACTGTGTGGTCAGGGTAACTCTATACAGATGTTTCCTAACCTGATCTGCCATGGTCAGATATTTCCATTTAGTTGTCAACTACTGCCATGATCTAATGATATTATTTTACCAACCCTAAATGCTAATGCATGCATGTGTCATTGTCATTTAACCTGAGCATTAATTCCATGAACAGATCACACTGATCTGTGGCACACTGATGTCTGGTGCTGAACTCTTGATTTCTGCTGTCCACCAGTGGTGGGGGAGCTTCTTTCTGCCCTTTGCCTTTGTACAGAGTCTAAATAAAAACATGCTTTCTGGTGAAAATGTCAGCTTTAGGCTGAGTCATGCCTAGAATCCTGCTAGATCAAGGTCTTACCTACTTCTGTCTCAGAGGAAGGAGGAGGTTGAAGGTTCCCTGTGTGATGCTGGACAGCAGGGACTAAAACGTGGGTGAGCTCAACAGGGAGCAGGTGGTGTTGAGAAGGGACAGGGCTACAGCTGCAGATCATCTCTTAGGAGTCCTTCTGAAAGTGAAGTCTTCAATGAGCCTGCTTTTATGTCTTCGTCTCTTTCATGAGCTCCAAAATACGGTCTCATGATTCTAAGACATTGTGACCTTCCGCAGCTGGGTTGTGGCATCACTAAGTATCAAAAAGCAGATAATAGTCAAGAAGTCATCCTGGAGTAGGGGTATTACTCTCTAGTTCAGACTGTGAAAATGCTATTAATCGGGTGACTTGGAATAAAATAAACCAGCATTTTCTCAAGTGATGGGAAAGTGCTGGGTGTCAGATCCCCTCTTCTTCAGCTACAGAGCAAACAGCGTAGCACTGCCCGTCAGTGGCTTCACAGCAAATCTCTACACAGGATAAGGCTCATTCTGAGTTCTTCCAGTTCCCTTTACCTTTCTGTTGACAATTCCAGCTGTGAAAAAAAAATCAATGTTATTGTTATTAGCCACTGTAGCAGTGAACTGACCTGCATACATCAAGCAGCCGTTTACAAAGAAACTGGAATTAATACCAAAACAATTCGGTTTTATTTTTCCTGTTTTGTGCCAAAGCATAGCAGCGGCTCCTTGCAAAGACCTCCACAATTTTGTGTCTCATACTGTATTTTTCCCCTTATCTCTGCTGAGCAAAAGCAACCAGACAAAGGTGCAGCTTTCCTGAGTGCAAAGGCACTGAGGAAAGGGTCGGTTCCAAATGTTCTCGCTGCTACTGCAGAAGAATGTGAAATTTGTTGTCTCTAAGACCTTGAGTGTTTGGGCCGAGCATCTTTGCTGGCTGGAAAAAGTACAATAAAAACAAAGGATCTCCTGCTAAGAAAAACAGGCAGTGGTTCACATGGAAAGGGGCGTGTTGTTATCTGGGGAGTCCAGGGCAGAGGCTGAGAGCTTCAGCTTAGCAAACTGAAGATAAACGGTGGAATCAGCACAGTTCTGAATGTGTCTTTCTGCCAAGAAATGAATCCGTCTTCTCACTAAGCTCAAGGCCCTTTTATTGAAGACAAGGCACAACAGTGCCATGGGAAGCCACCCCTGCTCAATCCCTGTAGCACAGGCATGTTGAGTGGGGCATTTGATAGACAAGAGGACTCTGCCTCAGGTTGCATCAGGGGAGGGTTAGGTGGGATATTAGGAACAATTTCTTCACTGAAAGGGTTGTCAAACCCTGGCACAGCTGTCCAGGGCAGCGGTGGAGTCTCCATCACTGGAGGGATTAATGGACCTGTAGACGTGGCACCTGGGGATATGGGTTAGTGGTGGCCTTGGCAGGGCAGGATTAACTGTTGGGCTCGATGATCTTAGAGGGCTTTTCCAACCTTACCGAGCCCACGAGTCCATGAGCAAATCTTTCCTGACAGGAATGCTTGTCTTGCAGTACCATCTTGTGGTCAGCATCGGCAATACTCTGTGCCCTGGACATGCGTGCACCTTTTTTCCGTTGCAAAAGGAAGAGGCAGGTGCAAAAAGAAAAAAATAATTTCCAGTTCTTTTCAGATGCCCACAGGAATAAAATGTCCAGGGCAGCTCAGGAATTAGGGACCCTGCAGAGAAGCACTGACTCTGCCCAGCCCCAGCATCATGGAATCATAGAATGGTTTAGTGTGGAAAAGCCCTCTAAGACCATCAAGTCAGCCTTTTAACTCAGCACTGCCAAGGCCACCACTAAACCACGTCCCCAGGGGCCACATCTACACAGCTTTTAAATCCCTCCAGGAATGGTGACTCCACCACTTCTCTGGGCAGCTGTGCCAGGCCTTGATATACGTTCTGTGAAGAATTTTTCCCTAATCTACAATTTAAACCCCCCCTGTTGCAAGTCAAGGCCCTTTCCTCTTGTCCTGTCACTTGTTACTTGTAGAAGAGATTTGACCCCCACTTCATCACCACCTCATCCTTTCAAAAGTTCCTCCCAAAGAGCTGCTGCAACTGTACACAGGGCTTTGCCAGCACCAGTGCAGACCATCAGGAAGAGCCACAGAGGGAATTTGTTAGGTCACGGCACTGTAGGAGTCCCAAAACGCTGTCAGGTTGTGGTTGGGAATCCCACTTTTCTGAGATGCTCTCTGCCTGCATCCAGGGAAAGGTGTCACCAGCAGCTGAGAGATGTTCACCTCTGCTGATTTAATCTGTGTTCTGCTGAGACTCGTGCTCTCACGTCACAGCTCCTGTGAAAACTCTGCCATGTCCCTGCACTGCCTCCATCAATAGAAAGACCCTTAAAATGATTGCCAGTATGACAGGGGCGTAATGGACTGCCAGGCTGGAAGCTCCATTAAAAATTAGGGGCCTGCTGTGCACACATTAAGCAACAATTAGCAGAAAATAAGGTTTGAGAGAGACACAAATAGTAATCACCACATCAGATTTCAGAGAAAAGACGCTTTCCATCCCTCCCCCTCCTCGTTTCTGAGCATCCCTTCGCTGGGGGAAAAGGCTGCCCCTTCCAGCAGGTGTAGGGGTGGTGGTGCCTCAGCTGGGCTGGCAGGGGCAGGGGTTGGGAAGAGCTGCTGGGAAAATGCTGAAAATCCCACTCTAAGAGCTTTAAAATTGCTGTTCAGTCACTGCAGGGGCAGGTGCTGTGGGACAGGGAAGTGCAGGGCAGCGCTGCCTGGCAAAGCTGGGCACGGGACACTTTCCCCAAGGAGAACGTGGGCAAGCACTGCCATTTGCCATCAAAAAAGGAGACAGAATCATTTGCAGCTCTTTCCTCACTCTGGGTGTTAGGCAATTAACTCTTCCACTCCTAATGACCAGGAAGGAGGAGAGGGAAGGGTTCTGCTGGTCCTCAGAGCATTGACTTGGCCTCAGAGCAGCTCCTGAAACCTTATTTCATTTAAGCTACAGAGGCCTAAGCCATTAAGGACTTGTAAATAACTTGGGGTTCAGCTTTTGAAGAAGCTAAACCCAGTGCATCCTGCTTATGGAACACATTGGGCTTCTCAGAGGCCACAGATTTGGGGTTGTCTGTGTCACACGTTCACCATTCACCTGAGGCTGCTCACAGTTTAGTCACCCACAATGGGTCGTCTTCCACTGTGAAATTTAGAGGAAAGAAAAGGCTGGTAAAAAACTTCAGCATTTATTTTTCTTGGTTTATAGACTTGTTGAACACATCTGCAAGTCAGACCAGTGCACAACATGATTTGGACAATTCCCAGCTTCTCTGCCCTCATGGTGTGTGTATATTGATTTATACATAAACTTTATTTAAGTGACTGCTGCTGTCTCAGGTCTTCCATGAGAAGAGTGAGACTTCCTTGGGGAACAGCCATGCTGACATTAAACAGGCATTAAAGCAGAAATACACTCATCTCTCCAGCCAAGCTATCCCAGGACTGGAAGAAGCCAAGGGTTGCTCTCTGTGCTGTCCTGTCTGTGTGGTTAATTTGGTCTACCCATGTTCACTCCTCCTCTATGATGCTGAAATCAGAGATGGGAAGCAATGAAAACTGCTGTCCATTGACAAAAACGAGGCACCCTGGGCAGTGTGGCCCTACAGCAGGGCAGGAGGCAAAGGCTACACACAACAGCTACAGAAAGGGTTGGAGAAAGAGGGAAAAGAAGAAATCCTGTAGCTGAGCCAAATGAAGTCCTGGAGCACTGAGATAATTCCATCATGCAAAGTTGCATGAAAGAAAATAAACCCAAGCAAGAGAAAAAAAAAACTAGAAGAAATAAGACAGAGAACTAAGCAAAAAGGGATGTGCAGCTGTCAAATGAAGAGGTGGATTTTTTTTTATTTTCACCATCTGAAAAGTCTTGGGAAAGGAAAAGAATTGTTTAACCTGGGGAAAGTATGTTGGTTGAACTGGAAAGGCATTGGCTGAGCCCACTGAAGACTGGGTTTTTGTTGTGTGTTGGACTCAGAGCTCTAAATTCAGCATCAGGAGGAACAGGGATTGGATCTATAGAAATACGAGTTTCTCACCTCCTTCTGCCCAGCTTGTACAAGAGTCCAGTGCTTCATTTAGGCTTGGGAAGGACCAAACACTCTTTGGAGCAGAAACAGAAAAGGAAGAGAACAATTATTGAGGGAAAGTCTAAAATAAGGACGGGAGGTACTTACTGAAGTCTGAAGGAGGGGCTAAATACTGTTCTTCTAGCTAAGAAGAGAGAAGGGTTGACATCAGATTTCCCAGGTAGCCTCTGCCCCTGAGAGCAGGGAGGACCCAAAAAGGGCAAGACTCTTTCCAGAGGATGTAAAACAAATGGCCAATTTACAAGACACCTTTTCTTTTGGGTTCTGTTTGTGGGGAACCTGGTTGCTATTTTTTGGTGCTGGGGTGTGATGCTGCCACCCCAGCCCTCCAGCGCAGCCTCGAGGGGTCAGCAGGCATTTATTTTTCCAGTGGTGTAAAACCAGAAAGAAGCACGCTGAGGCCAGCAGGATACCACGAGAGGGCAGGGCATAGCTGGAAATTCAGCTGCAGCTGGAAATGCAAAGGAACAGACAGCACCGGGAGATTGAGGCAAACGGGCTGAGATATGCACAGCAGCACTACTGTCCAGCAGTATAGAACCACCGAATGGTTTAGGTTGGAAAAGACCTTTAAGATCATCAAGTTCAACCCCATGGCACTGATGCTCTTCAAGCAAAGCCATTGGCATCACAATCCCCCTTCTCTCTCCTGCATAAGCCTACCAGGACCGGGTGAACCTTCAACTTCACTCTGATCCATCCTGCTGGACACAAATCCCTTCTCAACCCTCAATGCAGTTTTGAAAGTGCCAAATAAAAATCCCGCTTCCCTTTTGTGACTGGCAAACTCGTAAGCCCAACTTGCTCGAGTTTATAATTACAGTGCAATATTTAGTTATCCTGTAGAATGATATATCAGGAAAAGGACATATGAACAATTCATCCCCACTGGAAATTCCTCCTGGGACAGTGGCACACTCAGCTCGGTATTTACAGAATCATTAACACCAGTCATTAAGTGCTCTGTTGGCTCAGTGATACTCCCAAACGAAGTGCAATCAAAGCATCTTTTGCTTCAGTGGTACTATCAACAAATGAACAAAAGGCTCTAAGGCTGAAAAAAAATGCAAATAACACCTCCCAAAACTGGCATGTATGAGTCAGCCCTTGACAGTGCTGTGTCATGTGGCCCCGGGTGAATCCTGAAACACTTGTTCCCAATCCAAAGCCAGGTGTGCACAACATCTGGCCTGTGTCAATGGTTAATATGTGCCCTCTTTAAACGGGATTAAAAGAACATTTCCCTTCAGCAGGTGGTGCTGCAGAGCAGCCCTGTCGTTCCAACTGTGCCTGAGCTTTTGTAATGCTGGATTTGGGAAGCACTGACTTTATGCATTTACACTGAGCTGCTTTTCAAGGCTTTCCCTTCCTTCTGTACGTGCGACTGAAATGATTATTGCCTAATGAACTCGCCGGTAGGTATGTCCTGCTGTGGAATTCCAGGCTGGGGGTGAAGGCAGCCCAGCATGAGCTAAGGGAGGTATTTGAAACAGAGCAATTCAGCAAACAATCAAAATGCCGAGTTTCTGAAGCCAGGAGGTTCAAAGCACTTAGACTAGCTCGAGTGTGAGTATGATAAAGCCTCAGGAGGCAGAACTGTAGGTGTCCAGCGCTGCAGGAAGCAGAGTTTGCTGAAGTTAAATGATGGCAGAGCCAAGAAATTTGGAATTTAACACGCTAATGCTCAGGAACTGATGTGCTGGAGAACTCAGGGCAGAGGGAGATGAAAGGCTCCAAGTGCAGCTCTGCTGAGGGTGGGGGTAAGTTGATTTATTTTAGAGAAACTCTGGCTTTTGCCAGAGGGATTTGGTCCTCCAGCTGTTAAGAGAACCAACTAGCAAGAGATGTTCACTGTTCACTGCTGTCTTGGCAAGTACCTCAGAAATGTTAGACTGCAAACCTTTCAAACCTGAAGTGCTCTCAGTTGTGGGTATTCACAAAATTTGGTGCTTCTCTCGGGACTACTTTTTTAAAGAGCTGTATATTGTTACTTTTTCGTGTCTTCTTTGTTTTCCTTACTTTCGAGAATGCTGCACCAAAGATTTCCCCCCCGACAAACACTCCCAGCTCATGGCAGTCTCCATCAACCCTAAAGGAAAGGATGATGATCTTGCAGCTATCCCCCATTTCCTTGGGACTCAGAAGATTTTTAATGACTGTGCCATCTCCAGATTCTCATGGAGTTTCCAGAAGCCTCTAACAGGACAGACCTGGGCTCACCTTGGCTGCCCTCAAGGCTGGCAAACATCAGGAGGCAAACCAGCCACGCTGGCTTGGCATCACACCCGGACTAAGACTCCCCTGAGAGCCAAATATCACCAAAATTTCCTTAGCTCATGAGATAACCTGGAATTAAAACCTACTTAGGAAAGCCAGGCTGTGGTTGGGCAAGAGCCCACACAGAGCTGGAGGTGAGAAGACTGAAGGACAACTGAGAGAGCCTGGTAGGGCTTGTGTACAGGCATGGGGAGAAGGTCTTCTGCTGCTGGGAACCAGCCTGGTGTTTGCATCCTGGCTGCTTTAAAGGGATGGGGCAAAAGGGAATATGAGGAATGTAACTCATTAGAATAAGGAGCTTCAACAATATCCTGAGGTATTTTTTGATACGTGCAGCTTTTTACAAAGCTTGGTGAAGGCAGCCAAACACTGGTTGTCTCTGTATCCAAGAAAATACTGATTTATTATTATTATTATTATTATTATTTTGGGTTTTTTTGTAATAATTATGTCATATACTTGGAAACATGCCCCTTGTTATTTAGCCCCATTCAGGCCTGGGTTTCCTAACATGTTTGTCCTGCTTTTCCCCAGAGCCACTGATTTCTGCACACATGCTGCAGATTTTCTGCTCCTCTGTTCAAACAGTTTCCCAGAACAAGCTGAACTGGTTCTTGGTTGTCCTTGAAGCATTTCCACACTAGCCCAGTTTTAATGGGTAGATGTAAAACAAATGACAAGGGCTCAGGTTTGCAGGATGGGTTGATGAAAAAACACTTGCATCCTGCTTTTCTTCAAGATGCCACTTGAAGAAGTCTCTAGTATGATGAATATCCCCTAAATAATTTGTTTTAAAACACAAACCCAAGGTCACTGAGCCCAAAGGTGAGTGTGAACACTCCCACAGTGCCAACACAGCTGCCCAAGAGCCAGGCTGGATGCCTTGCCAGGGACCTGGAGCTGCTGCCTCACAGGATGTTTTGATGCCAGTCTTTTCCAGAATCCCTAGAATGGTTTGGGTTGGAAGGGACCTCAAGGACCATCTTGTTCCAGCTCCCCCACCATGGTCAGGGACACTGCCTATGTGGCACATGCACATCAGGAAGAATACTTAAGTATAAATATTTTTTTTTCCCCCTGAATTACTGTCTTTCAAAGTTATTCCATGTTTAGGATAAGGAAAACATATTCACTGAGGTGCAAAGCCCAGAGAATATTATTCAAGAAAAGCATCTCCAGGAGAGTCACAATAGGAAATTTAGATGCATAAAATGTACATGCAATGGTGTTCACTGCAGTTTAGAAACCATTTTACATGTTTAAAGTCAATTTGAATATGACTGTAAGGGGCAGCAACACTTATTCCAGCATCTACTATCTTTTTTATATTTTATTGAATATATTTGGGAGAAAAATAGCTCACACTTCTTCCAGCATGAAAATGAAGTGAAACCTGCCCCTGCACAGCAGAGCTGAAGCCCTGCACTATTCTCTGATTAACATATGGGAAATTTTAACATCCTGAAAGTGTTCAAAGCAGCCCAAGGGGAGCACAAGCCCACCTTGGATCCTCCTGTGGGAGGGGCACTTTGTGCCACAGTGAGGGATGGAAATTAGGAGTCATCATTCTCAGGCTGCTCCTCTAACCCAAACAGTCTCTTTGCTGAGAGATTTTTCTCAGTGAAGGGAAAATCCATTTGGCTGGTGTCATTTCCTCAGAGCTCTAGCTTTTTATTTTTTTCTGCTTTTGCATTTCCAGGCTCTGTGGCACTTGTGGCACGGGTGGTTGGGTTTCAGGGCACACTTTGGGGGGGCAGCAGAACCAGAGCACATCGCTGGGCCATCCCAGCTTGGATCACAACCACATGTGCTGCTGCTGGGCAGCCACAGCTGAAACCTGTGCCCTTCCAGGGGATTTGTTCCTTCTCCTTTTGGACATTCTGCTCCAGAAACTTGCAGAGAGGGAAGTGGGACCTGGGAGCAGTGAGGCCTGAGCAGAGCTGATGGGCTCCACGTTGACCATCCCCTTGCAAGATTAAATGTCAGCTGCTTCTCGCTCTGGTGGTCCCAGCCTGGAGCTCTGCTGAGGAAGGGGAGAGCAGCAGGAAGCCTTCTGACAGCAGTGAGCTGTAGAAATGCTTTGGGTCAGGGCTCTGCGTGGACAAAACACCAGTTCAAGTGGTTGGCAGCCCCTGTAGTGAGGATTTTGTTGTTGATGTAAAGCCAATAGTAGGGGGGGACTTCATGGAGCACAGTTCTCTCCTGTTACTCCTCTCCCTGGAGCAAGGAGGAAGCAAGAAAAATTCAAGGAGAGTATCTATCAGGGTCATGGTGGCATTCTTGGGGTGTCCTGTGTGGGGCCAAGAGCTGGACTTGGACGATTCTTGTGGTTCCCTTCCAACTCAGGCTATCCTGTGATTCCATCTGGAGCTGTCAGAGACCCAGCAGCAAGTCTGTGATTTCTCCTCCAGTACATTTGCCTGGAACTGCCTCTGATTCTTGTGTGTCCAGATCAACCTGCAGTGAAACACAGTTCTGCTGCTTCAAAGGATTTCTTCCTGGCTAAGGATTAAACAAAAACTCAACCAAACTCACAAGGCAACATGTCAACTGCAACCACTGGGAGTTCCACCCTGAAGATAAGGAGTACACAAAATAACACTGCAAGTTTTGCAAATAAAAAAATAAAAGAAAAAAAAAGGAAATATGCGATGCAGTCACAATAAAATAAAGAAAAGGAAGATGCCTCCATAAGACACCCCTACAGACACGAGGAATAGTGAAGTGCTGGGAGCTGCATCTGCCCTCTGATCCATTTGTCCCACTGGAATGTGCTTTGTGGAGATTCATCTTCTTGTCCCTGTACTAATGGCTGAAGAAATAATTCTACTGAAAGGTGGGAAATCCTCTCCTGCCTGTTCTGAGTGCAGGGTGGAGGTGAATCCCAACAGGCAGGACCAGAGGGTGAGTTTCCAAGGACTGGGAGAAGATGCTCCTCTGGGATTTTCAACCTGGGCGTCCCCTACGGACCAGTCCTAAGAGATGGTGTCCCTGCTTTGCTTCCCATCAGCAGGGCCATCCCTCCTGCAGACACCCCCAGGTGTGCACCGTGGGGAACGTGGGGTGGCTGCACAGGGGACAGCAGGAGAAGGTGGGGCAGCGCCAAAGCCATCCGTGGAGAGAACGACAGGAGCTCCTGGGAACATCTCCAAAGCACCTGGGCTCCTCTGGGTGTTTCCTTTGGTGAAAAGACATTTCCTTTCTTCTTTACCCGAGGGTGGGATGGCAGGAAGCTCTGCAGCAGCAGCCAGTCCCAGCTGTGGGAGGTGTTTTCCCAGTGGTGGTCCCACCTAGGGCAGGTCACAGCTCAGAGGGGCCTGAGCAGACAGATGTGCATCCAACACGCCTGCTGGGAGCCAGCTGGTGAGTGGGAAGGAGCTTGGCTGCTACTGCTGCTGCTGGAGGGGAGCTTCTCACAGCAGGAACTTGTTCTTAGCAGCAGCAAAACCCCAACTGCAAGGCTGGGTTGCTGTCCTGCCTGTTTGAGTGGAAAGGCTGGAGTGGCCTAGTTTGAGGAGGAGAGATACTTTCGGGTGAGATGTTGACTCTGCTCCCCTCTGGAAGAACATGTCTCATCAAAATTTTATATGGCCTTGAGATAGTGGTGCTTTATCAACAAGGCATTTCCAGATGCAGAAATGAGAAAAGACTGGAATGTCACGAATTGCTTGTCCAGGAGGGGAAAAAAAGTAGAGAAATAAAGATTTACTTAAAATCTGTAGGAATTTATGTACACATTTGGGAGTTTTATCCAACAGCGATACTGGGGCTTTTGCAAGGAACCAAAGTAACTGGGAATTTCCTACATCATTCCTTCTTTCTTCCTTGGGTGCTTCATAACATGACCTTTGAGTTGAGGTCCAAAGTGTGTTGCTGGGATAAGTGGTATAGTCTGTGGGGTGTAGGGAACCTCAGCTGGGGTTTTAGGGACCCCTCTGAAGTGAGCATCTATTTATATGGCAACCTTGCATTACATGGGATGGGAGTTGATGACCCAAGTGGTCTCCTCCAGCTTCTCATTAAAGTAAAGGAGTGAAAGAAATGGTTTTTCAACTGCCATGAAGAAACTCTCATGTGGTAAAGAGAAGATTATTATCAGCCATAATAATGTAAAAGAAGGTTTGATCTCTTTGTCCTGATCATCCACCTCCCTAGTGAAAATAGCAAGTTCTGCTTTCCCATGAAAAATTTAAAAAAAAACCCGAACCAAACTTATTATTTGTGCTGAATTTCTTTCAGTCCAGCTATACAAAAAGTCCAGCTGTACAATGGAACAATTCTCATCCCTGGGATTGTTCAAGGCCAGGCTGGATGGGACCCTGAGCAACCTGATCTAGTGCCTGTGACAGGGGGGTTGGAATGAGACGAGCTTTAATGCCCCTCCCACCCAAACCATTCTATAATTCTATTGAAAAGCCATCGTTTCTAACACTACAAAATGTGTTTCAAGCCTTTAAGGAAAGAAAAAGAGATCTTCATGCTGCTATTGCTGCAGTACCCCAGGATCTTTTAAACACTGCTTTAATTCCTATGCATTCCTTTCCATTCTTCCCAAAAATCCTTGTAATAATTCAGATTTCTCTATTGTGTATTGCTGTTGCTCACAGCCAGAGGGCCTGGGGAGGAGTCAGGTACAGTCATTGGTAGAGTGACATTATCATCTGAAAAGCCAATGCCTCTTCCTAATGCTCAACTCCCAGAAGTCGTGACTATCCTATCTCACTTTGGATTTCTTTGGGAATACCCAGGAAAGCATCTTAACTTCTAGAAAGGTTGTGATTCAGCCAAAGCATCTGTAAGACATCTCATTCTGTAAAAGTGCTGATGGAGATCAGTTTTACTGAGCACTCCTGGTTAAGCTTGGGGAGCTCCATTCTTGGACTACGGTGTACCTCCAAGACAACAGAAACTCTCTGAAAACCATTTGATCACTTAAGAAATCCTATACTTTCAGTTCATTCAGGTTGAATGAAATGGAAAAATAACTGCTGTTAATGTCATGTGTTGAAAAATGTGGGTCCAAACCCACAAAATGTGAGGTTAATTAAAATGAAACACTTGGGCTTCTTCTGCATTGCCCTGCTACCCAAGGGTTTCCTATTCCATTTTCATGTTTGCCTTCCCAGCCACGTGAGCTAGAAATTAACGTCTTTGTCAAAGAAAGTTGAACTCTTGCACATAAAACAAGTTCAGCTGATGGATCTTTAAAGAAAACACTCATTACCAGATGACTTGCAACAAAATCCTTCAGGGCTGGCGTGGTTTGTGCAGCGTTGGTCTCCGTGCTCTGGTTTCTTGGAGTGTTTGCTGTGTGCTGCTCTCAAGGGCTGGTTGATCTCCAACCCTCTCCCAGGTCAAGGCAAACACTGGAAGCCCACACAGTGAACACAAATCCATGGATTGGCCTCATTATTCCCCTCCTTGTGGCAGCAGGTGAGTTGGTTACACGACAGGTAATGTTCCTCCAAAAGCCAGGTATCTGCACTCATCTATTCTGCTTCCACACTGTCCTTAAACCAGCACATTTCTGTGCTCTTACCATGACAAACACTGTATAAACAAAAAGGCATTTTCTGTTCTAACACCTGAGACTTTTAGGAAATACCAAACCTATGGTGAGTTAAAGGAGGAGGAAGTGCCAACACAAGAAAATAGAGCAGGTCTTGAACCAATTAGCACCACATGGTTTTATTTAATGCATTTATTATGGTTTCTATTAAAAGCCAGCCCTTGCCCAGTTACATAAAGTTATCATTTGTGGATGGCAGGGATGGAACTGTCTTTATAAAGCATGATCTTATTTTGGTTCATTACTCCAAGAACTTTTTACTTCTCCTAATTTTTAGGAGTCAGAATGAGGCTGATCCTGATGGTTTAGTAGGGAACAGGTACAAATTTTGTAAAACAGCAGCTGAGCACTCATATGGGTGAAGTGAAATGTAAGGAAGTCACAATTCCAGTTGGGTTGGACACCACTGATGGAGAAAGAGGAACAAATACTCAAATCAAATGACTTTGTTGCTCCTCAGGACAGGGATCTTAAATTGGTTCAACCTCAATCCTTAACTTTTATCATCCCTTCCTGCTGACACAGGCTCATTCCCAGCCCCTCAAGGCAACCTCCTGAAGGATGGTGGAGCTGGTGAGTGACAAGCTGAGAGTCTGAGAGGAAAATACTTCGTTATCTATGTTGACATCTCAGAATAGGCATCTCCACATATGTTTTCATCTAAAATACCATATACATTTATAAACCTTGGCTTACATGAAGAACAAAAAGGCATAAAGTCAGGTATTTGGTTGAAATTTTCCAAGTTTGACTTCAATATTACAGAAAGAGTACAGATATTTACAGAGAAAAGACTGGGAGAAACTGCGTTTCAACACATCGTTCTGAAATCTGTCTCTTTGCTCTGATTCCTGGTTGAGCTGTCAAGACTGTCCTCAAAATGATCTGCTGTGGAACTCCTCTCTTTGCAGAGCTGGCATTTTCTGTCTGAAACCAAGCACAGAAACAGCAGGTTGTGTTCCTGTTGAGGACAGGACCAGTTCCAGTGATTTCCATGGTTACCTGAGCAATAAGTGACTTTGACATAAATATTTTAAGGAAAAAATAAAAAAGAACATTCAGATCTAAAATCTAAATTCAAATATGTTTTCCAGTGAAAGACACTTCCAATGCCTGACCCCATTCTGCTTAATGTCTGACAGTACTGCAAACTGAATTCCAGAGAAATTGTTTGTTTAAATCACCACAAAATCATGAATATCTGCAAAGAGAGTGCTTGAAGTTTTCTACTTTAGCCACAATGGCCCTGAGTATAAAAGTACTTGGCCATATCACTCCAAGTTAGTTAGATAGAAGCTAAGTTAGTTGAATAGAACAGTGGGGTTTTGAGGGTATTGTCTTTGGGAATTTCCAGAGCAGTTGCTGTGGAACAGCACATAACCTAATCACAGTCTTCTAAGTGTTGATTGTTCTAAAAAGTGGAATAAAGATTATATTCCTGACACATAACCAAGCAGGAAATTACACTCTTATTAATGCTCTAACCCCAGAAGAAAAAACCTGTGACTCAGGACTCATTAGTACATTAAGAAATAGAATAGAGTTTCTTATATTTTCTGTTCCCTCTTTCCTTCAGTGATAATAATAATAAGAATAACAACACAGGCTGTACCATATTTTAAAATTGAATGTTTTCTTGGTTGCAACACAATGGCTTTGCTTAGCTTGCCTGGATTCAACATTATATTTTTAAATGTAATTTTTTATTAGTATTTAAGATTAATAGTAATTTTTCCCCCAGTAATTAGAAAATTGGGCTGATTTTATTTCTTCTCAATGAAGATCCAAATGAAGTCAAGGGGACATGTGCCAGTGACCGCAGCACTAACACCACCAAATTCATCGCATGTTACCTGCGCCATGTACCCCACAGCACAGTCATGGCACGAGGAGCTGGTGGTTTGAGAGGTGGGCCACCAGACTGTGCCAATCCCATGTCCTTGGTGACCCCACCCTTTCCTTCAGCACAGGGAGAGGAGGATGGTGGGTTACTCCATGGACTTGTTCTTCCACAGACAGCGGCATCTCCTGCCGGGGACCTCGGGGGGTCCAGCAGAGGAAGGCTGTGGGGTAGGACATCACCTTGGCCCCAAAATCCTGAGCTCTGGGGGTGCTTCACTGACTTCTTCTCAAGAAACCTCCAAAGGCACAGAGTGCATTTCCTCAGCTGGACTAGGAGGGTTAACGAGGACCAGGATTCAAAGCTGTACAGATTTAATGCCACTGAAGCCTCTGCTGGGCTGACCTTGTTTGTTTTCCTTTCCTTCACTTAAAGAACATTATCTGGATGTGCTTTTGTTACTGGAATAACTTCTGGAAAGCACACAGTGACTGCAAGCAACAAAACATATTTTATTAATGCACCGTGGGTTATTACCAAGAAATGGTAGCAAATTTGGAAAAATGTGTTCTTATTTAAATAAAACAAACGAGCTGGGTTTGAGATCCACAAAAGCTTTTTAATAATATTTCTGCCTCAGAGTGTGCATTTTTTCATGCTGATAGATATGAAGAATAAGCTCATGGAAGTTGCTGGAGAAAAATGAGAGTAGGGGAAGAACTAAGCAAAGGAATGTGAAGCAGAAACCAAAGTCTCATGGTAAGGGGGAAAAAGGAAGTGTCTGTTGTATCTTGCGAGTGAAATTTATCTATTGCACTGACATTTTAGGCTGTAGTTGGGGGTGCCTTGAGAGTAAATATTATTATACAAAGAAAAAGAAATTGTAGGGTCCTGACAAAACCAAATGCCAGCAATTTGATTCATTGCCTGAAGTAACTCAAGCATGTAAACAGAAGACCCCAAAACCCAGCCCTACATCCTACTGGAAATGTTCTGTTTTGTTTTGTCAGCTGGATGAGAATCCATGTCACAGTTTGTTTAAAGAAAAAGCTTTTTAATTCAGAAAACATCTTCCCCAATAAGTCACAAGAGACCAGCCTGCATGGCAGAAAGTACAGCAAGCAGATCCAGGGTAATCCTTACCCTGAGAGTACAAGGGTAAGCAAAATACAGTTTCTAACTCAAAAAATCTCTGCCTTCCTTGGACATGTTATGTGATGAAGCCACAACATTGTCACTTTCTAAAGCACAAACAGAGACCTTCAAAGAAGGAAAGATATCTTAATTCATGTTGGTTCCCTGAGGGTGTTAGTTATTTGTTGTGCTTTTCCATCCACACCAAGAGTGTTTGAATTTAGGGATATTCACACACAAAATGTCCCTTCCTTGTCTCACAACTCTGGATAGAGAATCACAGAAGGGTTTGGGTTGGGAGGGAACTCAGAGGTCATCCAGTCCCACCCTTTGCCATGGGCAGGGACATCTTCCACTAGTCCAGGTTGCTCCAAGCCCTGTCCAACCTGGTCTGAAACAATTCCAGGGATGGGGCATCTACAGCTCACTGGACAACCTGTCCTATCATAAAAACCTGTCCTGAATGTCCTGGTGACATTTCCCTGGTGACTTGCTCCCCACTGCCAATACTTGGATTCACACACTCTTTGGGATCTGTCAGACACATTTCAGACACGACCTTTACCACTTAGTGGTGGAGGCAAAGAAAAGACTAACCAGCCTGAAAATTCCAGCTCCTCATAGAGAACAATAAACAGGACTTCTTAACTTCAATTACCCTTTTGTGTCCTGGGAACATTTTCAATCCTTCTGGCTTGGTATGGTCCCAAAAAGTCAAAATTGCTCAGACACACTCATGAAAAAATAAACAGAGAACAATCCATTTCATTCCTAACTGGAGCAGATCAGAAAACACTCCTGCACTTGTTTTTCTTGTCCAAGTCCCAAACAATGTCCCTCAACTTCGTGTTTGGGTTTGGTGAGACTAAAATCAGACAAAGAGTGAAAAGCAGCCAAATATTGGATAAATATATCTCAGGGAAGGTGGCTTTGACAGTGAATCCATGATAATTCCCTGATTTAGTGTCTTGTTAAACTAAGGGGAAAACTTCTTGGTACAGTATAACTTTCTACAGGTTCCTTTAAAAAGTGACATATAAAGTCAGTGAACAGCCTATGAAAATTCTGTAATTTTTAAATATGTCTCTGATGTTCTCTGATCAGCTGAAAATGGAATTACGTGAATAGTCTTTTATTTAAGGTACAATTTTTATTAAAAATGGGGATACTCATTAAAATAGTTTCAGTTTTCCCTCTCTTTTGACAATTGGCTCGATGCCTGTAAAGGCAACTGTGTCCTTGTGGGTTGCACTGGCTGTGACTTGAGAGTTCTGCCAGCTTATCCTTCCAGGAAAGCCCTTTTATTACAATATAAGGTACAGACAGGCAAAAAGAACTTTGTTTTGTTGTTTCTGAAGAAAAAACAATTGGGACAACAGTTTGCCCAGGCTAAAGAACAATGATCAGACTGAAGACACCAAAATTAGTAAAGGTTTCTCACCTACTCACCCTGGTCAAAATCTAAGTTGGTGAGGATTTGAATTCAGCAGCTCGTATTCAAAACACATTTATTTTGCTTGGGTTTTGTACAAAACAAGATTGAATGTTTTGCAGAAAGACTGAAGTCAGCATCTCACTAAACCTTCTTCAACAGTGGTCTTTGCCACCATCTACTGAGAGGATGGTTTTCACTGCCAGAGAAAGCAGGAGAAGGCTGCTCAAACACAGCGTGCTCAGAAAAAGCAGCTGCAACTCCTCACCCAGTGACTTCTTCCTTTGTTTCTGAACTTGACCTTTGCCTATTTTCCCCTTATTTACCCAGTGGAAAAATCTCCTGACTTCCATAATTAAAGCATTTTAACCAGAGGATGGGAGAGAGAAGAAAATTCATTTTAGAGGAGGAAAAATGCTTTGCTCAACCTATTTTCATTAATTCAAATGGAGGCTTCAGGAAGACCTTACAGCCTCTTCCAGTCCCTAAAAGGGCTCCAGGAGAGCTGGAGAGGGACTTTGGATAATGGTGGAGAGTGACAAGACTAGGGAGAATGTCTGCCCTGTACAGAGGGCAGGTTAGATGGGATATTGGGAAGGAATTCTTGGCTGGGAGGGTGGGCAGGCCCTGGCACAGGTTGGGCAGAGAAGCTGTGGCTGCCCCTGGATCCCTGGAAGTGTCCAAGACCAGGCTGGATGGGGCTTGGAGCAACCTGGGCTGGTGGGAGGTGTCCCTGACCATGGCAAAGGGTAGGATTGGAGGATCTTTAAGGTTCCTTTCAACCCAAATCATTCTGTGATTCTATGATCACATCATCGTGTGATTCTATGATTCTACAATTGCCTTGCGTATTCACACCTTCACGCCACATGTTGCAGCAAGATCACAGCCTTTCTCCCAAACCTCATCAAAGCATCTACTAGCACAACGATGTCGACACACACAGCCACCTCCACAAAGCTCCCACTGTTGGACAAAGGTGTGGGACAACTTCCTCAGACTTGTTTTTGTTGCTCTCAGCGTGGCAAAACTGGACATGCCGTAAGCGTGGCCATCGCTCTGAGCGCACGTGGGGAAACGATCAGGTCTCAGCTCAGCACGGGGGGGATCAAGGATCATCAGGGAATGGCATGGCATGGCATGGCACAGCACAGGTGGCGGGAGAGGTGACCACAGCAGCACAAGGTTGACGATGGATGTAAAGGACTCTCTCCTGAGAAACAAGAGCAAGGCCTAAAAGAGTCAACTGAATTAGCAAAGGCACCTTGCGCTGTTAGAAAAATGCTTGCGCTGCCTGACACCTGATGGGTAACTTGTCCTGTTCTGTTCACTGGACCCAAACCTTAGAAGACTGCTAGGAGTGCTGTAAGATAAACCCAGTGGTCATAAATCAGGGTAACATGGACATTTGAATAAGGTAGGAAGGTCTTGAGGCAATGAGTTTTGCAAGCTTGACTGGTTGGGACACCACACAAAGAAAGGTGGAGAGGGCACGGTGAAAAAGAAGAGAAAATGACCCCTGAAGAGGCTGAAGGGCAGATACACCACCTAAAACTGTGCCAAGAGAAGATCCTGGAGGGCTCCACCCAAACTCCACCTCCTATGAATATGATAATTAGATGTCACAACGCCATGAATATGCATGTTAAGATGTTGTAATCTTGAATGTCAACTGGATAAATCACCTGGTTTCTCGCTGAAACTTTGGAGCAGTTTGTGCCTCGTTGCCCAGCGTTGGCAATAAATACCTTCCCTGCTTAATGACCAAATTGTCTCTGGGCAGTTCATTTGTTTTGTGCTTTTTGGCATCACCTGCACATTGCAAAACCTGTGCCAGGTTGATAAAAGTTGGTCTTTTCTTTCACACTGACTGGTGCTGGAGAGTCCCTGGAGCCCACTGAGTCCCCAGGCTGGGGAGCTCATGATCCTTTTAATAATCAGAAGTTACTTCCACGTGGCTGGACTGACAGGATTCACCTTCAGGGCAGAAATGGCTCTGAAACTGTAACAGAAGAATGGAGGGATTGCTGTGCAAAGGTGCTGGTGTTCTTGTCTCCTCTGAGTCTGTAGGGGCAGGATTGCTCCGTGCTGCTGCAGGATGAGAGGTGGGCAGGGAAACGAAGCCAGAAACAAACACAGTGTTTTTAATTTTTTGCATTTTTTTTCCAGGAAGCAAGGCCTCTCAGCTGGGGGCTTTTGCTGGAAGGTGCTCAAAGGAATGTGATTAAATATTTTTTTTCTTTTAGTTTGTGTGTTTTGGATGCTTTAAGTCAACTGGATCAGATTTCTGCCCGTTGGAGCCATGGCAATGACAAACACCTGGGGGTTCACGGTGCCCTTTGGGGGGGTCTTCTGACCACTGTGGACATCTGAGGGAATAGGGAAACCCTCAGGCCCACCCACTGGGCACTGATTTCAGACATCACAAGAAGGGGGAGCCCGTGATCTGCATCCAGGCTGGCCCATGAATACAGATGACAAGGTGAGAGGGACATTGCCCTCTTCTCCATCCCCTCGGCCTTTGTGCCCAGCCCTGGTTGCTGGAAGCTAAAATTTTCCCTTCCCCAATTTGTTTCTTCTAATTGTCACCATTTTAAGCATGTGGGTTTTAGTGTTAATTTTAGCTCTGCTTCAGCTGTGCTGTTCTCTTCTTATCCCCTGAATTCCCCAAGCTTTACATCGTAGCACGGTTGGTTGTGTGCTTTGTTTATGCTGGTAAATCTAAATTATATTCCTTAACCCCATTTGTATGGAAGATTAGTAGCAAAGCAGGCTGAAGAGAGGCAGTAAGTCAATCAATGAATTAACCTCCTGGTTAAATGCCATAACATGTGACAGGGAAAATGCATCATGATCCCTCTTTGGTTTAGAAATGTAAATTTCCACAAGGGAGATTAGTGCGGTTTCTAATGACCTGGAATGTTTGCCTTAAAAAACGATGCCCCAGATGTTGGCTGGCAGACAGGGATTCAGCCTCTGGAGTCTCCACTCCATACTTGCAACAGAAAAAATGTGCTGCTCTTAAGGAGTGGGGACTCCAGGCTCACTATTGATTTAAATTTATGAGCATATTCCGCAGGCAGCAGAGGGTTCGTTCAGTGCACAAGACTGACTGAAAACAACATTTAGTTGCTTCCCAGGGCTGTGTTCAAAATTGAACATGTAAAACTGTACAAGGGGGAAAACACCATCCCTCCTTCTCAATCATGGAGAAGACAGATCACCCCTCAGCCTTGGAGGAGCAGCTCTGGCACAGGAGATTTGCTTTGTGTCTAAGCGTGGTGTTGGGAGTTGGGCTGTGGTGACAGCTGGAGCCCAAGCAGATCTTTGGGTTTGCATCTGGAAGGAGAGAAGCTGATCCCTGGTGGCACCTGGATGAGCTTCTTCCTCACTAATGAGGGGAGAGCATCCTATCCAGTTCCTTGCATGCTTGAGGAAGACAAAGCTCATGAGAATGATTAGGGAGGATCAGTGATTTGCTGCAAATGTTCCCATTTCCCTGTGGATTGGCCAGCTGTGGCAGGGCCAAATCCTTCCTCCCTGAAATCCTTCTGGGGACCTGTTGTTCCATAATGGTCCATCCTGGATTGTCTCATGCCACCCCCTTTGTCAGGCTCACACTGTTTGCTTGAGCTGCACACAAACTGTCTCACAGTCAATGTAACAAGGAATTAGGCTGAGGGAAAACCTTCAGCTTGCAGAAAAAACCTTTAGGATTTTACTATTCATTGACTGGCACAGGCTTATTTCTATTTTAAAATGAACATTATAAGCTTTTTAGGAAGGAATTCTAAAATTAAATGCTCATTGAAGCTTATATGTTCTACATACATTTTTAAAGCTTAAGAGAGATATTTTAGCCTTTCTTTAAAAATCAGAACCTGTCTTTTTACTTTTCAGATTCTTCAGCTACTGCTTTCTTCAGACTTTTGAATCTTCCAGAAGCCCCTTATTTCTCTCCATTAGGTGGCATATAAGTTTATCCACGATTAAATGTTAGAGTCGAGTTCTTAAGGATTAATCTGACCATTTTTCCCCTTTGATTTGCATTTTTAATGAATATATATATACTTCGGATACTTTTCCAAAATCAGAAGCACTATATGCATTTTAAAACATTAAAGGACGTGCACTTTGTTAAATATGATGACTAAAAGGTCAGATGTCTTAAACTCAGTTCTTTTTATAATTCACAAAGAACAAAATTTAGAGGGGTGACCTTGACATTTGAATCTATCCAAGATAGACCACTCTAGATGGAATTCAATAATAGCCTCACTAGTTTTCCTCCTTCACCCAGAAAACTCAAAAGAGAGAAACAAAACATGGAATTATAGAAGACAATAACTCTGAAAGGAAAGAGAGAAACGGTAGAAATAAATTATTAAAAGAAGAGCCTTGCTAAAAACTATACGGTCCTTTAAAACCATAAGACAGTTTTCAGAAACGTTGTCAGCTTTTAGGATGAGATTACCATTACATTTAAGTGAGATTGACTTAGTCATGTTATAAAACTGGAGATCTGTAAAAAGAGGTAATAATTTAAATTAATTCAGATCCTAATGAAGTCTTCCTGGAGGAGAAAAAAAAAAGTGTTCTGGCCACAGTGAAAGCCCTGGCATATACAGGGAGAATTGCCTGAAGGAGTCCAGAGCTAGAGCACAACCACTGCTGTGCATCTGTCATTGACATTCTTCAATATCCAAACAGAGGCTTCCATCCCAAATCAGAGGAAACTTCATCTAGAGCTAAAGCAAAAGTAGAATTGAAACCCACTAGAGTAAGAAATTGGAAGGTTATTAAAAATTATTTAGGGGGAAACTTCAGGACAGGGTGGTTTGGTGGGCAAGAGTCACTTGCCAGGTAACAAGGTGGCGAAGGAAAGAGTGAAAAGAAGTCCAGAAACAAACACAAATGTGGGGGGTGATGCTGAGGTTGTGCTAAATGAAGAGTCCTTTACTCCAGACCTTCTGGGAGACCTCAAAAAGTGAAGCTTTCCTTTGCAATCACTTTCCCTGCATTTACATTAGTGCACACATCATCCGAAAGTTCTGCTGGAAACTGGAGGACTTCTCCACCCTTTTGCAATTCAGAAAGCACTGACAGAAATCATTCTGCTCTGAGTGAAAACCAAGTGCTTTACTGGAAAAGCTGCACTCAATTTTTCCTTTAGAGTGCATGTACCTGTCCTATGTATGAGAAAACTTTCAAACCTCTTTAGATGCATCAGAGACAAAATGTGGCAGAAAATGCAGGAGAAAACTCATGGTTTAGGTTTACACTCAGATTCAACATGTGGTAATTTAATCTAAATGAAAGCTTTTGGGAAAACAGAATGGTAAATTGCTTTTCTATATTTTTTAAAAGAATTTAAATAATTAATAATTTAATCATTATTATTGAAATATTTTAACAACTTTTCCATTACTTACAATAAGGAAAACAAAACTCTGGCATCTTTTTAAAGTTGTATTTTCTTGTAGCAAATACATCTGTAGTTAATACAACCCCCCCACAAAATACTTCATGGCAATCCAGGGGAGCTTTAAAGGAGCAGACAAATTGAGATTAAAAACAGAGAATAAAAAGTTCAGCTTGTTACTTAACAACTTCATAATAAAGGTCTTTGTACTTAATAAAGACTGTCATATGAGCAGCAAAGTGTCTGTCTTTGAAATTGGGACCATTCTCCTGAAACTGGGAAGTGTTACAGCACAAAGACCCTCTAAACTGAGCTCTGCACAGATACCCATATTACATACTACACTTGATTTTGTAGATAGGCCCTGAAGAAAGAATTTCTCACTTTAGAGGAGACTAATTATATGACCTTTGCATCTGGAGAATTTTAATCACTCAGACAGCATGAATGGTTCAAGTCAGCTCTACTTAAAATCAATTACACCGTGCAAGCAGTTGTATCATTAGCACAAGGCAGTCAAAAAGGCACCTTGATAGAAAAAAATGCTGTTTACATTCATGCAATAAGGCATCTTAAGAGGTATCTTTTTCCTGGCAATAATCAGAAGATCAGGACACCAACTCTGATTAATACATAGGAGCAGGGACAGTGTTTGGACAAGCTGTGATGGAGAAGTAATGTTTAAGAACAAAGAATTCTATTGACTTGAAAGAAAATAATTGTGGGATATGACATGCTGTGCTCTTTTACACAGAGGTCCAGTGCCATAAGACTCCCAGAAATCCTTAATAACATCATCCTGATACTCAGGCCACACAAGCCAAAAGAGCCATGAAGGAGCCAGCACTGATGAGTGCACCTTGCCAAGGAGGCAAATCTACTCTTTGAGGTCATCTATGATCTGTCGCCTAAGAGAGATCAGGCATCCTCCAGGCTCTGAGTCACACAGACTTTGGACAGAGAAACACAGCCAGGTGAGAAAGGTAAGGAAGCAGCTGAGACGCACAAAAGAGAGGCACTGGCTGGACAAATGGCAGTTTGGATGGCAGTAGAAAGGGAAGAAGATGAAAGACATTAGTGCAAGTGTTACAAAATGCTTGTGCCACCTCGACTCTGGCGATTTTTATATGCACATTTCTCACAGTCATTAACAGTCATCAGGCTCGGCAGAAAAGCTTTGTATGTCTTTTCATAGGCTTGCCAGCTAAAGAGACCAGCGAGATCACTTATCCCCTTTCAGAGCATAGAACAGAGCAGAGATAACTTGATTATCTCTGTAGCTTGCAAAGATGTTTTCAATGCAAACAAGAGACTCTCAATCTTCACATTGTTAAGCAGAACAAATGTGAAGTTTCTCATTATAAGGCATCTATTCTAGGTTTTGAATTATGCATTACTTTTTAAAAAGTTCTGCTTCATTTCCTTTTCTTTGTAGAACTTACATTTTCCTATGGAATATCTTACTCCCAATTCCCATTAAAGTTAGGGCATCAGACTACTATTGAAGACAGTAAGAGTTTACAGGTTGCACCAGTGATTGTTACATTTCTCTTCAACCCTCTTTATCTTCTGAAACTTCACATTTGATAATATCCAGCTGCCCTCAGCCACGTGGTTTAAGATGCATTGAATTTTGACTGTTAAGTTTATTAAAAGGTATAACAGATACTGTTATTGCTGCTGCTTCACTATAGGTTATTGTGGGGGTTTGATGTCATTGCTCTGTCAGTAATTTAGTTCTCATTAAAACATTGTGTAGTGATGTGTAGAAGACAAAAGGCCCTTTACACCACCAGTAATGCAAAGCAACTGCATTCCGTTGTTCTGGAGCAGTTCAGTAAATTTCCCTAAAATACTGACCCTCCTCAAAGTTATGAAGATGAATAGATTTTACTGCTCATTATCAGAGAAGGGAATACTCAGTACTGACTCACAGATAGGAAGAGGTCATGAAAGGACAATTCAAATCCTTGGCATTATCGGGAGTTTCAGACATAGAAATTCTTGCATTGCTGTTGGGCTGATGATGAATATCAGCTTTCAGAAGCACAAGACAGGCAGGACTGTATCTCCAAACCAAATAAAGTGCACATTGCAATATGAAATTGAGCTCAGCTCAGGAATGACAGTTTATCTCACCTTCTAGACATGGCAGTTCCTTAAACCTGGGCTCATTTGATGCCTTTGCTTCCCAGAGGAATCTGGGCCAAAAGGAATGTATTACATGATTCCTCTTGGAGCACGGGTGATGATTCAAAAGTTCATCTTTGAGCTTCTAGTAAAAGATTTTTTATATATACATCGTATTACCAGCTGATTTTGGAAGAAGTCCTTTGTTATTATCTTAAATATTAGTTAAGCTTGAAAGTGACAAACAAAAAAAATATTTTGGAGAATTTATCACCATTATTTCAAGACTTAATTTTCATACCCACGTCTAGAACTGAACAAAATCATTTCCCCTGATTACAATTCCATACTGAGACCCTTCATCACCCTGTAGGTAAACTGACACAGAGCCTAAGTGTGTCTACCTTTGCACAATTCTTCTGTTCTCTGCTTTTCTGAGGAGAACATGAGGAGGCAGGACACTAAATGATACAGAGACCTACAGATGATCCCTGAAAATTCATGTGGAGGTGATCCAAAAGATTATTTCTTCATCTACCTGTTGCCCCCTTTGCTGGAAGAACTTTCTATAGCACATTAAAAGGCTTTTGCCAGCTCAGGGCTGGGGCTCTGTAGTGGCCCCTGTGGAGTCTGGGGGATGGAAATCTCTGGGAATACCTGGTTCCAGGTGTCTGCATAAATATGGAGACATCAGCAGTAAAAATTGGGAGGGTTATTCCCTAGCACAGTACATCAAACACAGAAGATGAACACTTCCCTTTATTGGACCAGCACAATTGATTTGATCCACTTCTGCATCCAAACCTGGGACCAGAAATTCATGTTCGGAGTTCAGGGATATCCATGCTAGGAATAAAAATAGTAGCACATTGCTGATGTGAAATACATTATGATTTTATTTCCAGAGAGAGACTCTGCTATCTGATGGTGATAGACATGAGTGAAGCCAGCAGGTGGTGAAAAGCACAATTTATGGGATAAACATCACCCGGGCCTTATGCCCCTCTTGCTGACCCACCCTCTGCTGGTACAGCTGGAGGCCTTATAGAATTTTTAGTGCTATATTCCTATATAGAGGAAAATTAAATAATTTTCTGTTGTGACAGCTGTAGAAAATGCTTAGATGCACCCTTTAATTTCCCTCATCAATCAGTTCAGAGTGTTTTTAAATGGGGATCAGTGGGGAGCCATCTGCTCAGAGATATTTTAGTACATTGTTCAGTCGAACAGAACTGCACTTGCTCCTTAGTAGGCTATTTTTTCTCTGTAATGCTCTATTCTGATTGAATTTCCCAGCAGTTGGTGGTCCATTACATTGTACAAGGGCCATTTCAATGAACTCCAAACTAATATGGTAGAGCAGCTCTTCCCTCTTTCCTTTAATTGCTTCAAACCTCTCCAGACAGGAGTGAAAGCACGGAGGCTTTGCAGGCAGCAAAAGCAGATCAAAGCAGAAGATTGTTGTGAGATACTCTATTCATTATTTGAAGAAAGTATTTTCTTTGTCAGAAGACTCATAAATGTGACTTGATCGGCCTTTTGGTCTCAGAGGGAGAATGGGTCCTTCTCACCCCTCTGAGCACTCAACAAAGCCTGGGAGCTCCCCCCTACCTTTCCCTTTAATCTGTAAGGTCCTCTTCTCTTCAAGCTCTGCAGTATTAATAGTTTGAAGAGGATCAGAGGTGTAGGTCCTGCCTCAGATCTCGTTGTGTGTGAAAAGCTGTTGTTTCCAAGAGGAGCAGTTAGCTCTGAAAAGTTGCTGGCATTGAAATACCCACAGTTGTTTTGAGAGATAAATACTCACAAATGTCTTGCTTTTCCCCTCCAGTCTTTTATTGCTTAGGAAGGAGGCCTTGGAAACAGAAGGAGGGACAATTAAGATTAGATATAAGGGTTAGAATTAGATACAAGAATGAAGTTTTTTACAATGAGGATGGTGAGGCGCTGAAACAGGTTGCCTGGAGAAGTGGCAGATCCCCCATCCCTGGAATGTTCAAGGACAGGTTGGAAGCGGCTTGGAGCAACCTGGAATAGTGGAAGGTGTCCCTGCCATGGCAGAGGGTTTGGAAATAGATGACCGTTATAGTTCCTTCCAATCCAAACCATTCTGTGGTTCTGTCAACTTGTTCATTTTGGGGATGTGCAGTTGCACCTCAGGCCAATGGCTGGGGGCTAAAAAGTGACATTGCCCCGAAGGAAGAGGAGAATGAGCAGGTTTTCAAGGGTAATGGAAATGCTGGCACTGGGCATTGCATGAATATAACCTGCTGCTTCTTTCTGGGGTGTGTAAATCAAGACTGAATCCCTTCTGAGTAAGAAACTGCTGCACACAGAAGGAAAGAAAGGCTTTTGGTAAGGGTGTGTGTTCTCTGCAGCCTCCAGAACAGCTCTCAGCAAGGGGCATATTTCATAGAACAACATCTGGTTACATAGTGCAAACAAACCAACAATTTACACGAGGGCATGTGGAAGGGTTTGACATATGGTATTTATTTATGAAATTCAAAGAGCTGCCTGCACTCAGCTCACCGTCAGATATGCCCCAGGTCCCAGGAGGAGGCCCCGTGTAGAGGCTGTACACATGATCAAATCATTTTGCTGTGTTCACTCCTGCTGCTGAGCTATGGTAACCACTAATTGGCAGATTCAGATTAAACAGAGGTTAACCACAATTTCCACACAGGATAGAAAGATCCAGCAGTGTTTTCTACAAAAAATATCAGCAACAAATTCAGAACTGAGAAAAAAATTATTGCTCTTCATAGGAGAGGATTATACACGAAATACATGCAAGTTAAGTTCTTGTAGGAAACATCCTGAGATGACATTAAGCATCAAACATTAATACCAGGTTTTAATCTAGAAGTGGTATGAAGTCTCCCACTTAGTAAGACTGGGTTTTATCATTTAGATGGAACAGATATCATTCTGATGCCAATCAAATCGTTGAGGTCACGATGAACTCAAACACAACAAGGTTATAAACTTGCTACATCCATATGAACATCTGCTCATTTCTGCTCTTCTGAGATCTGAAATCTAGGGTTGTCCAGCCCTGGCACAGCTGCCCAGGGCAGTGGTGGAGACCCCATTCCTGGAGGGGTATAAAACCTGTGAGGATGTGGCACGTGGAGTGGTGGCCTTGGCAGTGCTGGGTTAATGGCTGGACTCGATGGTCTTGGAGGGCTTTTAAAACCCAAATGATTCTATGATTCCATGAAGTGGCATCAGGAAAGAAAGATGCATAACAAAGTAACTCTGCTAACACTAAATTGCAGATCTACAATATCCGCTTCGTACTCTTTGGGGAAAATTGTCAAGTGAACAAGACACCTGAGCTGAATGCTTTTGATTACTTTACCCCAATTTCTCTCCAAACCTTAAATTCAAGGCTCAGGTGGTATTTCCAAATACTTTGCAAATGAACCAGACTTGCCAACTTGCAAAACTAAAACTCCATAAAATGTAAAAATTCTGTGGTCATTTCCATCAAAACAAACTTCTAGAATACCACCATATAAAACATAAGAATTAAAATCATGTTAATCACTCACCTTCAGCTTATGTCATGTTTCATGGAGCTGTAAATTTGGGATGGATAGTCATGGTTGCCCATTTTGATCTACTGCACAATACCAGCTAGAAGGGGTGTTTTATTACGTTATTCCTACACCAAAATTTACTTTTAAAAACACTCTCACTCCTCTATCACATCTATCACCAGTTAAGCTGTTCATATAAAGTTTAGCCTTGCTGTTAAAAATTTGCAGCTCATTTCTGTTCTGCTTTTAATTTGCTTTATCAGTTGGTTTCAGCTACTAAGTCTGGTAATTCTACCATTTGCTGAGCCAAAAGAGCCCTCTGCTGTTGTAAATCTACTTCCATCCAGGGGACTTCTAAGCCCCAGTCAAGTGTCCAGTTGCACAGTGCAGAAAACAGCTTTTTAAGTTTTTGGAAGGCAGAATTTCTTCTGCTGGCAATCTTCTTGTGGCTTGGTTCTGAAACACTGCTAAAATTGCCAAGAGGTGTATGGGTTGGCATTGCAAACACTGGCATTTCAATTGTGGTGGAATTCAAAAATACTTTCTCCTCTGTCTCCCTTTCTCAATTTTTTTTCTGTCTCAGATTTCACCTTGAACTAGTTATTCTTCAAAACAACACTGAGAAAAATGACTGGAGATGTCTTTAGTGTGAAGCAGGCAGGCACGAGATGTGGATGTGACACTGTTGACTCTTAGAGAGTGAATAAATTCTGTGGTATGGCTGGTATTGTTTTGGACTGTATAACTGTGCTGGTTTAGAGTTAAACTGGCAGGAGAAATGAATCTGACTCGGAATGGGATTGCAAGTCAGAATAACAATTTAATAAAAAAAGATCACAAAATACACTGAGACAGAAGGAAAATCTGTTTGACCCACAAAAACAGCTGTGCAGCCCAGCCCAGTGGGGCACGGGCAGGATGGAGCTCACCAACCCTGTGCTGAGCACCACGTGGGGCACCTGAGTGCAGAGTAAAGAGAAAGAAGGAACCTGCTGGTGAAAATGATGGTTGCAGTCCTGTGACAGATCCAGTCCGGTTGAGGCTCTGCTCCTCCTCTGGGTCTGATGATCTGAGATCCCAGTCCCAAAACCCCAAGCTTATCTCTGCTTGGGCTCAGATGGGAGCACCCAGTCCCTCCCCCAGGGTGGGGAGTTTCCCAGGGGGTGATTTACTCTGTGAGGTGAACAACGGCATATATTTGGCATCCCTGCTGGCCCCTGAGCAGTCATGACCCCTCAGGTGGTGGTGAAGGTGCTGGTGGCTCCCCAGAGGGAGTTCTCACATCTGAGTCATTGGTGTGAAGACAGGAAACCTTCCTTATCCCACAGCAATTCCTAAACACCCAGCTTGTGGCCTGAAGGGTCGGGTGTGCCCTGGGCAGCTGCTGCCAGTGGCCCATGGTGAGAAGTTCATGAGGAAAATGACAGAGAGGGTTTAGAACACACACCCACCCAGTGACAAACTGATCCTGGCTGCTCTAACCAGGACAATATCATAGCATAACCACTTCATTCAGAGCAGAACAAAGACATGAAGTTTAAAGAATGTAAGATGTGCCTGCAAAGGCCACCAAAGCCAGCAACAGTGCAAAGGCTGAAGCTTTCTCATTTATTTTCATGGCTCTAGTAAAAACATGTCTCTCATTAAAAGTGTGGAATGGACCTTTAACAGAAGCTCTGTCCTAACAAAGTGAAAGCAATTTGCTGGCAGAAACTCCAGGTTTATGCTTTCTGAATGTTAACTCTGAGAGTTATTTCCATTTTGGCTGCTGCAAACCCTCACCCTGCTGGTTGGACCTGGATCCCCCTGGGCTTCCCCTTGTGTTGCCCAGCTGAACACTCTGGCCTGGTCCGGGGTCTTCCAGAGGCTGAACCATGCAAAGAAATCCATGCTGAAGGAGCATGGACCCTTTCTGAGAGACCAAGGAGTGTCCCTCTGCCCACCACATGCATTAGAGGGTACCTCAAGGAAGAGAAAGGAGGAGTAGACAGGTCAAGGTGGCTGCAGACACATCATTAAGGACAGTAAATTCACTTCACAAAAGCCAGGGCTGGATCATCTCTTCCAGCAAACCTAGAAATACAGACCAAAACACGCATTTTCCCTCACCACGTTTACAGCAATCTGTACCCACAAGTGCTTGGGTCTGGTAGGACCTGCTCAAAGCAGCAGGGCTGGAGTACATCACCATGGGACCAGTGATGGGACTCAGCACAAGCCATCCTGGGGGCTGCCTTAATGAATGTGGATGCTTTCGTCATTAATTATAATAGACATCTATGTACAATGTCATTTAAAGGGATCCATCACATCTGGGATAATTGCAAGGAAATGGTCAAGAAGCTGAAAGCAAACAGGTCCCCTGGAGCTGTACAGGCTGACCCTCGTTCAGTCACTGCCACCAGTTGCATCCAGATCCACTGTGGATCCTGTGGATCCCACTTTGTATCTCTGTGGGCCCCACTTTGTGTGTACCTCCTGCATTCATTGATGCCCAACTGATCTGAACAGTGACCTGGGCACAACATCTCCCTCACCTTCTCCTGAAGTTCAAAGCAGACTCCAAAGTTATAATCTACTGGCCCAGATCTTCACAGCATGCTAATGGACACATGTAATTAATTTTATTAGTGCTCTGGATGTTGTCACCAAATCCCAGTTTGATTCTCTAATTAGCCTGTTTTGTTAATTAATTAGGCTTTTCTACCCATACTGTGAGAATGCTTTCTCTAATAACTTCAGTTCCAGTTGGCCTTGTTTGTTTGATTTTGATAGAGAAAATGGAGGCTGCAGAGATTTAAAGTTCCTACTGATTTCCTTTCTTGTATTTTTAGTTTTATGAAATACAGATTATTGTTGCTCTGGGTAAGGGATATCCCATAGCTTGAATGGACTTGTTAACAGACTACAGAATTTATGTGGGGATACATCATAAGCAGCTCAATCACCACAAAATGTTATTAATTTTAAATTTCATTGCAATGGGTTACTCTGTAGTGCATATTATAGTTTCTGTTCTAATTTTAAGACAGGTATTGGCATGCAGCTACTTCTTGGTGTCTTCCTGCACATGGCTCTGCACAAAGGTTCCCATGGACTTCAGGGAAGATCCGAATCAGTGACACTGATGTACCTGGGGAGCTCCCACCCATGTCCATGTGATGAACCCCAGAGAGCAGAGGGCTGTACCCAATAACAGACAAATAGAAGAGGGGAAAGGGTGGGGCGGGGGGGGGGGAGAGGGAAAGGAAAAAATATATCACAACACGAGGGAAACAGTGGCAACCTGGTGTTCAGCAACCCAAACCCTGAGCTGCCACCGCTAATTAGTGTTGAAGGGGCCAGGAATGGTGAAGTGGGCTGACAGAGCAGGGAGTGACTCTGCACAGCACATCTGCCCCCAGGCACGTGTCGAGGTCCTGGGGGGAGCCTGGCACGGTGCTGGACACTCAGCATTCCCTGGGAAAGCATCGAAGCACAGCAGGATTCACACACCTGCAGCTCTTCTCACATGGAGAAGGCTCCCAAGGCTGCTGGTTCACTGCCTGTCTGGGCCATGCGGGGACGTTGTCTGGGCATCTTCTAGAAATCTCATTTACAGTTTAAATTAATCCATCATTCCTGAGTTTGTCACTGGATATATCCCGGGGAGATTGGGGGACTCAAAGAAGAATGGAGGGATTGCTTTTAGAATTAGTATCAATACAATCAAAAAGAAAGAAAGCCCCTGAGAGAGCATTTGTTTGTTCAGAGAGGGACACTCACAGGCTCCTACTAATTTAGGATCGTTATTTGTGTTGAGCTCATTTGCATGTTATACTTAAAGGTGGGCTTGGTGTTGCTGCTGTTAACTTGCGATTATGATCTGCATTTATTTAGAGATGAAACGGGAGCAATTTGAGCTAATCTGTTCTGACCGCTATCATGCAAATAGAAGTGTTAATCATTAACTACCCAGAGCCACACAGAGAGGGGAGTTTATTAATTAGAGGCACACACGTATCACCCTGTTGGTAAGAAAAAGCTGCCTGATGACATCATCCTTCGAGAATGTCAACAGACATTTTTAAGAGTTTCTGCTGCTTTTGTCCAAGGCATTCAGCTCCCCTGAGCATCTGGAAAGGGAGTTAAATATCCAATTATATCAATTTTTACCATCCAGATCATGAGCCTATTCTTCAGAATTAGCCTGAATTAATGATAAGCGTGGAGAAAGGAGAAGTTACACATCATTACCAGCTGCATGTTTTGTGCTTTTTTTTTTCTGCACAAAGCCACATCCCTGACCTCATTTTTAAACCCTCATTAGCAGCATTTGCAAAGGAGGTCAGCCTGCTCGGCACCCACCGGCAGAGCTCTCCCTGCACACCTCTTCCCGATGCCGAGCAATCCAGCTGACACCCAAAACGACAGCGATTCGTGGCCAGCACCACCGAAAAAACAGCACCGACACAGCCAACTAGAAGCCCAAAAAATGTGGTTCTCTTGGGATTCAGGATCTGTGGAGCTTTGGGAAAAATCACTAATTCTATAGCTTTCTTTAAAAACATAGGAACAAAACACACTTGCTATATGCAGGAAGTTGTATTTTCAGTATAACTCAAAAATTTGCATGCCAAATTTTCCCATTGGGGAAATATCTTAATTTCAGCTAAAGGTCTAAACGTTCTTTTTTTTTTTCTTTTTGGCCTGATTTTCTTTGCAAAGTACATTTTTATATGACTCAATTATTAATATAATTGGCATCTTACCTGTTCCTTCTTTTTCCTTTTGTGGCAAAGGAAGACCGTGAGTATGCTTAATCACCACTTTTGCCAGGAAATTTGCAGAGCTGAGACCTCAAAAGCTGTACTGGCAGGAGGGAGGCTCTTACAATTCCTTTTGTAAACAGGATGCTGGTTTACAACCAAAATTGGTTGATAGTTTACCAGTTGTAGGTTCTTCGAGAAATTAGAAAGCAGAATACAACCAGTTGACACTATTGGAACAGATGCCAAGATTTTTCTGCCTTCCCCTTGTTAGGATGGTGGAGCACGATTCACAATGAACTTATTAATGATTATTTCCAATATGAAGAACCAAAAACCAAACACAAATCCATGTAAAATATACAAATGCAGATGAAAACACAAGTGAATAATGCTGATAGCTCTTATCAGCTGCATGAAAATGCACTTTTTCCAAGGAGAACAAATGTAAAAAGTGAGTTACACAAAGTTTAAGCAACATGATCAGGTTCACACAGCAAGTCAGTGTCAGAGTTTAGAGCAACACTCAGCTCTGCTATTGCTCAGCTTGCTGTGCCTGTGGCTGGACCATGTGTTGTTGGTAGTGCAAAGAAGGGAAAATATTCAAGGAGCCCTCCTGTGCCTGGGGGAAAGGGAGTGACTTATGGAAAAAGAAAAGTCTTTCTCTCGGGTCCTAAATCTGATTCCTAAGGAGTGCAGTGTTGCTGCTTACCTCTTTAAAGATGAACATGCATTTCTGCTTCTCCAGAATTAATAGCTTTTGATAGTTTATTTATAGGAGCACAATCACTGTCCACTCTGAAGAGACCATGATCACAACTGTGATTTTAAACCTTTCTTTGTAGTGCAAGACGTTTATTTTCTCACAAGGAAATGAAAGAGACTGACAGAGCAAGTATAAATGTCTGTCTGCAAAGGCAGTGTTGTCTCAATAGGCTGCTGTTTGGGCTGATAGTAAAACTCTCTGGTTTAATTCTATTTTATTAGAAAAATAGCTGTTGGAAAAACTTGAAGCGCTGAGAACACCAGCACAGTAGTAAATGGAGTAAAGAGCCACATGAAATGATGGCACGGGCATGAAGGCCCAAGCTACAAAATTCCTGGGTTGTCTGCAAAGGAATTGAGATAGAAATTCGGGGAACAATTAATCGATGTGGCCTGAAGAAAGTCTCTTCGGGCTGCCGGAGCTCCGAGCTGGGGCCAAGCACGCCTTGGCACCGCAGGGCAGGGCTGCGCCACCGGCCACGGGCTCCCGGCACCGCGGACGCGCACAAGGAGGGCTCTGTAAACACCACCTCATTAGAGCTTTCTGAAAAGAAAACTGTTGTAAGGCAGAGCCGGGAGTGATGTTCGCAGGGGGCAGAGCTCGCATTCCCGGCACATCGCAGGAGGGAGGAGGTTGGGGTTGGCACCGCAGCCCCGACACGTGGCTGCGCTCCCGGCCCTCGCTGGGGCAGGTGAGCGGCGGCAGCGCCTGTCCTGCAGCGCTAAGGATGCAAGTATTCAAATATTGGAAAGTTCAACTCAGCGACAACAAACACCCGCTTCCAATAATCTGAGAAATTGCAAGGATTTTTTTTTTTACTTCCCCCCCCCCCACCTCAGATTAATGTTTATCTCTGGAATTTGGCTGTCGGTCTGGAATTCAGTGTGTCTTGCTTTGCCTTTCTCTCCCCCCTGCTGCCTTGTTTTAGGCTTCTGGTGTTTTCCAGGGTATTTTAAACATTGCCTTTTAAGTATTCTTCTCTTTTGTGACACTCTTAGACAAGTAGACCGGAGGAATTTACACATGATTGGGTGAAATAACAAGAAATAAATATTTTCCATTGCAATTACAAGGTTAGTCTCCTTCTATAAATTATTTATGGAAAAATACACTTAATACCATTACCAAGATTTTCCAAGATAAAGGCAGATGAAGCTAAAGTTGCTGCACTCTAATCCATTAGTCTGGAATGTGTGATGGATCACAGTCAGAAGCCAACCATGTAGGAAAGAGCTGTAAGTGATCCTCCAGCTGACCTGAACTTTTGAAGCAAATTTTACCGCTACCAAGGTGTCCTTCTGGTACAGCAGAAGAAAACTTTCTGGGCCACATCACATCCTCCTTCTCTGCCCTCGGGTTGCTTAGGCATAGTTCACCATGCAGCCCTGGGGGCAGTAGGTGTTTGTGAATATGGGGAAGCTCGTGCCATGGAGCATTTCACCCAGATATAAAACCCCACTAGAAGCCCCTTGGTTGGTCTGAGTGGATGAGTGAGTGTCTTATGATTGACACCACCCTGCTGGCTGAGACATGTGAGGAGGTGTAAGGGGGATGTAAAGGAGATGACCATTGATGAGCCTCGTGTCTGCCTCAGTATTCTCCTCCTGCTGGCTCAGAGCTCTTTGTGCTCACAGAATGCCAAGCACCTCAGACAGGGGAGGGCATTCCCACCCTGCTCACAGGGCACTCACCCAGGGTCTCAGAACAAAACTCCTGCTGAATCAAGGATCAAAATGATTACAACTCTAGAATTAAAGACATGGCCAACAGCTCTGCTCCTTGTAAAAGTTGAGGGGAGATGATCTGTTGCCAAGGGCTGCATACAGGTTCATTTCTGAAAGCAAACACAACCCTCACAGCTATTAAAAAGTCCAGAAATTCCAAACTGCAACTTGAATTCCACATATGGCAACCCCATCAGTAGGACAGGTACTCTGAGGGAAGTGTCCTGCTTTCCTTTGCACTTAAGGTGAATGGATGTGATTTAAATCAAAGGTGCCTGCAAAGCTCCATTCCACATGGTGATGTGCTGCCTACATGTCTGGGAGCTGAAGAGATGTTGGCTGTCTGTCCTCCTGCCCTGCCTGTCAGCCTTGGGAGGGGTGTGGAACTCATACACCAGGGGTGGTGGGGCACTGCTTGGAGGATCTTAGAAAAAAAGACAGAAAGCCACTTTTTACAAGGACAGATAATCATAGGATGAAGTGGAACAGTTTTAAACTAAAAAGGGAGAGATTTAGATAAAGGAAGAAATTCTTTTCCCCGGGGCTGATGAGGCCCTGGCACAGGTTGGGCAGAGAAGCTGTGGCTGCCCCATCCCTGGGAGTGTCCAAGACCAGGTTGGATGGAGTTTGGAGCAACCTGGGCTGGTGGAAGGTGTCCGTACCCATGGCTGGGAGTGAAATGAGAGAAACTTTAAGATCCCTTCCAGACTAAGCCTGTTTATTATTCTTCTCAATGACTTGATGGTGATGGCTGCTCTGGGGTCAGTTTTTCTCCATATCTCCTGCTCCCCTGTCCTAGTTGAGTACATTTGGCTCTCTCCCATGCTCCCAAATTGCCATTTTTACTAGAGAATTCCTGTGCTTGGGTTGGTCTGAAGCTATCTGGATGTTAAGAAATCAGCATGTTAACATCAGGATGTTAAGAAATCTGGATGTTAAGAAATCAGCAAGCTAAAGAGAACAGAAAATCATTGAATTCACCAGTGCAGTTTTCCATCCCTGGGGTTACTAACTCAGCTGTGTTCTTGCTAGTCAGAAAATTTTCATACCAAATGAAGGGAATTTATTTCCTATCTTGATTTTTCCATTCAGATCAAATGAAATCCATCAGGAATTCCAGCATCACCAGCAATGAGAGCACTGCAGATGGACAGACAGCTGGGAAAATGAGCAGACAGACAGCTTGGTGACAGGGCAACACAATGGCACGGGCATTTCCCAAGAACCTCCTAAGTAAATTATCTTCCGTAGGGCTTGAGGGACCACAGATGGAAAAATGATTCTTCCGTAGCAGTTTGAATTTGTAGGAGATGATCCACACTTTTAGGAAGGGTGTGACATTTTCAATAGAGTCAGTTTTCAAATGACTGCTTGCAAGTGACTTCTACTTATATATAAAAAATTGTGACCTCGTATGACCGTAATCTCATTTAAAATACATGCAAAGTACCCTGAAAACCTAAAGCTGTCACTGAACATTAAATAATCAAAATATGTGACTACATGATGGAGTTCTCTGGAGAGAGAAGAGCTATGCTTGCATTTTTCCTTATTTGCTGGCAAAGAGGCCTTTGGTAACATTCCCTGCAAATGATCTGGAGCCTCCTGTGAGTTTCTGCTGGGATTTTGTCTGAGGCGAATAAAATCCAGATGATGAATGCATTTGAAAATGCTTGTTTGAATTCAGAAGGCACATCCTATTTAATGTGGCTTCAAACCACCTGTGAAACGAGATGGGAAAGATCATTGCAGTACAGTGTTGGTCTACACAAACATCAGGCCAAGCTCAGGCAGGAGCTCTGCAGATCTCATTCCAAAGCCACTTCCAGAGCCTTCCATGACATGGAGCCCCAAGCCTGTGGTCACTGAGAGGCAGACAGGGGTGATAAAGCAGAACACAATCACGAGTATGGAGGCAGCTCTTTGTACTGAGGTCTGGGAAAGTGACCCTGAAGAACCAGGGAGCCTCCTGGACTTCATGGTGCTTCACCACCTGGAGAAACACCTTGGTCCTTGCTCAGCCAGCCCTGGGCCCTGCCTCTGCCCTGCTGTGATCAATGTCATACAAGATTAAGGAGGCTCATCCCAAGGCAAATGTGTAGGGACCACGGGAAGAAGAGAAAGAAAAGGGCATGAGCAGTAACAGCACAGAACAGCATCCCTAAACGGCCAAGGAAACCTTGAAATTGCTTTGGATCTGTTTTGTTACCGATCCAGTTACGACAATAAAAAAAGAAATAAGAAACTCCCTTGCCTGGGTGCTGTTTCAAGGAGACAGCAGCTCTTCTTCCTGTTGGTCAGAAATGATTCCCCTTCAAAAATATTATCCCTGCTGTTATTATCATTACTTCTGAGATAAGCCAGTTAAGTCCTGATGGATGCTTCTGGAAATCCCTCCCTGCTCTGCTGACAAGCTCGTGTGGCCTCAAGTGAAGCTGAGATGTTTTACTTGGACCATGTTTGCCATAACCAGTAGAAAGCAAACAAAACCATATCTTAACTGCACTTTGGGGTGTATTGGGCTAAATTTATGTTTCCAAAACCAAATTCAATAACCCAAATGATAACGATACTCTTGAGGGTATAACTGTTGGAGTCAATAATATCTTACTGCTCCCACTAATGAGCAGGATATGCAACCACACTGTGAGAAATGCTCTCTGCCTTAGACATCTAATAGTTTAAGCATACAAAGGAGATTAAAAAGGGAGATGTTGATGTCCCAAATATCCCTTTCAACCTAAACTATCCTATGATTTTTGGAAACTAAATACTTAAAATAGATTTTAAAATGAGAGGTCATTTTTAGTATCCTGCTTTTTTGGGGCAGAATTAGTGCCAAGTCCCATGTGGAAAAATATATTAGTGCCTTTCCGACAGTGGAACTTTATAATTTATGTTATGTCACCTCTTAGTAAGCACCTGCATAGCCTTAAAGCTTCACTGTGTCTTTAAATCCTATAACTTCACCTCATATAGCTTTGTCCAGCATGGTGGCACAAGCCCTTTTTTAATGGCTATAAGTCAAGCTCAAAGAAGTTTATTACACAGCTGGGAAATTATATTGGCACATCGGGTAATGTAAGTCTGACATGAATCTTTGATGCCTTTTGTACAACAAGTGAAAACTCATTTCATTGTTTTCCTTTCCCATTAATTCTTTCATTTTCATTCTTTTCATAAATGAATGCACTGTGGAAAGAACTCCCAGCATATTGTCAAAAATATGTGATTATGAAGATAAACGAAATCAGATCTCCCCACCTTCAAACATTAGGTATAAACCCCACTACATTAAATTGAATCTGTTTGGATTTGTACTTAAGTTATGCAGAGACATTGTTATCATATGAAAACATTATATAAAGTATTTATTCACCCAAGTGAATCCCAGCCATGAATATTGCTTGTATCTAAAAGGAATAATTCCTTGTTGTTCTCTTTAAAACACCATCCTCATATAGAATCTTAAGGACTATTTTCTGATGATACCTTTGCCAGCTCTATCACATTTAGCCTGACACAGATTACTACATTTATGTGCCACCTTCTGTTCCCACTGGAGTTCCATCCGTGACTTCTCAGGCTACTCTCAGGCTGTGGACATGGAAGAAATCCCAGGAAAAAAACGACCTTGAAGTTGGTTTCAGACAAACTCCACTCTGCCTCTCCCTGCCGCTGCCTGGGATGTGTTAAACATGCTGCTCACACTCCTCATGGCACACGTACAGCAGTTTTAGTCCAGGAAATACCAGACTGAAATGTGAGTGTCGTTCCTTTTGGAAATTCAGATGTTGGCAGGTAGGTGATGGCCATGGGGATTTGCTGGAAGTGGCTGCTTTTGTACCGTAAACCAAAAAAGGATGTTCCATAGGCGTGTCACCCACAGCCCCAACTGCGCGCACATTTCATCCCGTCTTCTCCAACTGTTCCACAAAAATACTGTCATCCATTCATCCCTGTTGTCTCCATGGTGTCTCAGTTTCGCAGTTAAAATGCACGTTAAATTTACCCATTTTTAAACAATGCAAAAAACTCTGATCCCCTGACTAATGCAGACCTGTGGCCTTTCAGATGTTGAGGAGACAACCAAAAATACATAGTATTAGACAAAAACATATTAGCTCTCCTTTCTGTACTGCTAGTATGACAGAATTTCTAATCAGAAGGCAGCCTCTCAAGTCCCTTTCCTAGTGATAATCCTTCTGGCTTTGGTCCAGCAGTGGCTGCCAAATGTCAGGGCAATGTGTTGTCAACACAAAACCTACAGGCATTCTGGGCCATGGAGAAACGTAGTTCCCATCATAAAAAGCTCCCAAAAACTGCACCCCTTACATTCTTTGCAAAGATGCCAGAAATGCTTTTTGGCTTTGTTTATGTCACTGGTTAATGTTGTCTTTCTTAAAATCCTGTTTCTTCTCATGTGTTCAGCACAGAAGGAAAGAGTAAAGCAGACTCTGGCAAAGTGTACATAGAGAGTTTTCATTTCCCCAGCAGAAATGGACTGATGCAGATGGACCTAAATATCCCCAAATAATAAGGATGATGGGTGCAGCCTCTGCTCAACATCCAAAGTATTTCTGCCATGAACTGAGCCATCATTTTGAGATGCTCAAAACATGAAAATCCCACAGTTCCCCTTCTGGCTAAGAAAACGGTTCATACAGTGAAAGTGTTATCACAGCACAGGGAAGTATAAGAGAACAAGGAACTTTTGTTTCCATGGCAATCTGAGCTCCTTCTTCAGACACAAGCACCAAGGCAATATGCTGAATGATTATCTGAAGGTCATGTTGTTCTTAGGAGAAGAGTTAGGGAGACTGCACTGGGCTAAGTTCCCCAGTTGGGAGGCACACTGCCTTTCTAACCAGTTACAATAAACAAGTGCTGAAGGAAATAATTGCCTTCATTAATGTCATCAGTTTCTTTTGAAATTGGTTTGCCCAAAGGAAACGGCAGCCTCCTCATGAGGATAACTCATATTTTGTGTCTTTATTTGAAATGCTCAGAGACAAATATTATGATTCTATGTATGTTTGGCATCCCTCACCTGGTAAAATGCATTCCCTTTAAAGTTAAAGGTATCTTAGAACCGAGTAAAATGTCTTCACGTGAGACCCTGTTTGTGTATCCAGTAATTTTTGTGGTTAAGAACCACTTTTCCAAGGATCTGCCTCATCAACAAGTGCAAAGAGGCTTTTAAATGCCAGGATGCCCCAGGGATGCAAGGAGGGCACACCAGTAAGCAGAACCTTAGTACCCATCTCTGTCACACGTAAGAAAGAGGCATCAAAGAGACACAGAAATGTTCAATTCAGTTTACTTTGTATTTCCCAGTGTCAGTTTTAGGTTCCCATTTCCTCTGAGCAAGTTTGACCTTGTTGACAGCAGGAGTAAATGCTTTCTGTGGCAAAGAAAATGACTTTAAAAAGTGTAATTCGATTTTCTTGCTCCATTCTGTGCTTCATGATTTACTACAGGTCTGAAGTACAAAGGAACATAAACTTCACTGGTGTTCAGAAGGAAAGTTATTTTTGGAGTAATTTTGTTGCCAAAGCATATAGAAACCTTATGTGCTACCTCAGAAAGTTACTGTGGAATGGCAAGGGAACAGAGATGCCTATTTCTTTGTGTTTCTTTCCAACCACAAAGCTTTGCTCTGATTCAAAAAAAAAAAAAAAGAAAAAGAAAAAGAAAAAAAAAAGAAAAGGAAAAGAAAAATGATGCAAAAGAGAAGTTGCAGGAGTCAGGAAGTTGTTTGAAGTTGAATTAAACACAAAGGTGTGGTCACTGATTGTGTTGTATAAATACAAATTAAGACCTTGAGCAAGGATTGTGCTTACACGCACAACGCTTAATTCTCTTCAGTGAAAATGCAATCCTGATTCTGAACTTTACAGAACCATTTAGGGTGGAAAAGATCTCTAAGGTCCTCGAGTCCAACCATTACCCAGCACTGCCAAGCCCATCAATAAACCCTGTCCCCAAGTGCCACATCTCCAGGTCACCAGGGCTGGTGATTCCACCACTGCCCTGGGCAGCTGTGCTAGTGCTTGACCACCCGATACATGGAGAAATTTCCCCTAATATCCAGTCTAAACTTCCCCTAAGGAGGGAGGTTGCAAGGGGCAAGGAAGAGTTGGGAATGCCTCTTTTTTTTTTCTGGGGAGTTGCTGAAATTGGCTCAAAATATATGGTTTGAGAAGTGTTAACCCAGCTAAGGGGTTAAAAAAATCATCTTTTCAATCAATCCTTCTCGGGAACAGAGGGGGGAAACTGCTTGTTTGCAGATTACAGCATGTTGTGTTTCACTTCAGCAGGACAAAGGTTTAAAGAGAAGTGTAGAAAGACTTACTATCACTGGCATCAGTTCAGGAGGGGAGGATGCAGCTAATTCCAGTTGTTCTACAAAAAGATGAGTTTGCTTTATCTCCTTCCACGTCAAGTTTTTACAAGCTACTATGATACTTCACAGGAGAAAAAGGAACAGCCCCTAGGCCCCAAAACATCTGAGCCCTCAGGGAACTTAATACTCCTGTGCCACTCTAAGAAGATAAAACACCTCTTTTCCTTCAAGTTGTATCCTTCTAGGATGCTGACAGATTAAAAAAAAAATAGGAAAAAACCTTTTACGGTGAAAGAAAACAAAATTCTACTTAGAGACAAACTTTGCTGGCTGGATTCATGCACACCCCTAAAGCAGAGGCAGATCTGGAAGGGGCAGCAGTTCATCCACACCCAGATCCACTGAAAGTATTAAAATTCAAGTGAAACAAATATAGGGGCCCTTGTCATTGACAGAGTTTGACACCCAGGAATAGATGTTGGTAGGAGTGTTTGGATGAATAAACCTTCCTTAAGGAAAGTACAGAGCGGCAAGAGGGAGTTATTTGCAGGCACTGCAGGAGGTGCAGGAGTGACCTGATGGTCTGTGAGGTTCCTACTTGTGCAAACGGAGTTGTGCAAGCAAACCTGCCTCTCCCTAAATCCTTCACTGTGTCCTGGTGGGCAAATCTTCATGGCTGACAGCAAACAGCTCACCAAGGCTCTCTTTTGGCTCAAGTGTCCCTGGAGCACATTTGGGCACAGCTTCTCCTGTTTCCAACCCATGTGGGGGCTCTCCACCTCAGATCATGTGGGACTCTCAGGTAACTGCAACATGTGGAAACTTCATGGAGATGTTCAATGCTTTGATGCACTTGCTTGGAACCTGTCAGCTAATTCAGACATTATTAGGGGGTAGATGAAAGAATGAGGTGAAACGTGATGGCACCGCAATTTGGCCCCTAATTTTGCCACCAACATCTCACTTAAACAAGATGAACATACAGCAGTGAGTTGTTGTTGGAATGACAGAACCATTGAACTGTTAAGGATGGAAAAGACCTCCAAGGTCATCAAGTCCAACTGACCCCTCCAGCACTGCCAAGGCCACCACTGACCATGTCCCCAGGTGCCATATCCACAGGGTTTTTAAACCCCTCCAAGGATGGGGACTCCACCTCTGCCCTGGGCAGCTGTGCCCGGGCTGGACAGCCCTTTTCATGAAGGAATTTTTTCTAATCTCCAACCTAAACCTCCCCTGGCACAGCTTGAGGCTGTTTCCTCTCATCCTGTTGCTTGTTATCTGGGAGAAGAGGGAGAAGAGACCAACCCCCATCTGGCTACAACCTCCTGTCAGGGAGTCACAGAGAGTGATAAGACCATGGTGTGTGACATGGGTAACATTTGGGGGGCTATTTTTGTCTCTTAAATATATTTTTTTTTAATATTACAAAGTTCAGCTTTTCCCTTGGCTGGAGAAGGTTTTTGCTGCTATACTACATGCAGTCATGCATCTGAATATACACACAGCTATTCTGCTGTCTCACCTAGTACAGAAAGAGATCATGAAATAATATTTTGGAATCATTTTTAAAAAGCCCACCCACTTGTCTCTTTATAGAACAGGTATTGTATAGGAGAGAAAATACATGATCTCTGCATACATACATTATTGAAATGTACACATGTAAAGATGCAAAATGCAAATAATGTGAAATCTCCCCAACTTGTATTCCTTGGGTCTTTAATTAATGTACATTTTATATTTTACAAAAATGCCACTTTTTATGCTTGGAAATGCAAATCATTTTCTGTTTCTATGTGTCCTTCTTTGACACCACTATGAGTTAAATAATGTTTCACAGCTAAAGCTCCTTTAATTACCAAAAAACCCAAGTCCTTAATGATGTCATGGAAAAAATTATTTTTCTACTACTTCTCTAGGCATGTGAATGTTCACAAGGTTTGCACAAGAGCAAATGGCAACAAAATGATACACATCTCCTGTAGCTTGTGCCTTGCACTCCGAAGTTGGGACCAAGGAGGGAGAGGATTGGATACTTGGGAATGGGAAAACAAAATAAGAACATGTGTGAAATGCCTACAAGGGGGTATTCAGCCTGCCCCTGAGCACAGGGAACAAGCAGCCTGCTCCACACACAACATCCGGGGGGACTCAGCTCCCACACTGCACCCCAACCCTCCACACTCTGTGTCCAAGGTGACAATGTCATCTATTACAGATAAAAAGACAAAAAAATTTGATGGGAAGCAGCTTTTCCGCAAATGAAATTAAAGAAATATATATATAACTCAGCGAAGCAATGAAAAAGACAAAGTGTATTTTATTCTAGTTTTAGGAAATGAAAATTCCTATATTTAAAAAAAAAAAAGCAAAAATGCACAGTTTTCAGTGTAAAAAAAAAAAAGAAGAAGGTAAAAATCAAGGATAAAACGAGAATTGCATTTTTCCAAACAGAAGGACAATAGACACAATATAATCAGTAAATTCCTTTTGGGATAGCAGTGAAAACAGCAAGGATGATTGCATATAAGGGACAGGATCACCCACAGTCTGGAACCCAAATATATCAAAAGATAGAGGTACTAAGATATCAAGTGGTGCTTATTATGGTCTTGAAGTTATGAGAAATACACCAAAAATGTGAGCACAAAGGCAGAATAAAGACTGGGGTAACAGATGTAATACTTTCTCCCAGCTGACTGGATCATGGCAAGAAATACAATACACATGGTGAAAATGTGAGCTGGTGTTTTCAACACGGGAGTAAGAATTCCTATTTCTTGCAAGCCAACTGTTGCACATTTCCTTCAGCACTGAAGGCTATTTTAGAGGTATGAAAAAGATGAAGGATAAGATTTTCCTCTCAGACAAACTGATTTTATTAATGACACCAGGTTGTGTGTGTGTAGCACAAAACATCCTGGTCTGTTGGGAGGATGTTTCAGAGAGAACGAGTATTGGGGTCACTCCAAAAAGAGTGAGAAAAAGGGTCACTGATGAATCATATTACTTCTGGTTTTCATCTGGACTGAGTCCAGGAAACTGCCATATACCCCAGAAGAAGCCTCTTATAACTTGGCATATGATATGTGTTGAGTTATATTAGTTAATAGATAATTTACTGTAAGTTATTATAAAACAAACTACCACGAACCATAAGCTTATATAAACCTGTATTATTTAAACTATTATTTCAACCACAAATTGTAAGTTAGTATAAAATAATATAGCTATACATATGAACTTAGGTACACTTTTATACATATAAACTAATATATATTAATTCTTTATGTCATACGTATGTGTAATATAAAAGAAAGGAGGCTGAGATTGGCGCTGGAGGGGGAATCCTACTTTGTAAAAGCTACAGGGAAGAAAACATAGCACAAGAGGGAATGTAGCACGTGGAGTGAGGACTCTTTGCCACCGATCTCCACGCCGTGAACCCTCCTGCACGCCCAGGTCACGGTGTGATGCCCCCTGCCAGCCCCGGACAGTGGGTCCCTCCCGTTCTGCACAGCGTCTCCAGAGGAGGGAGGCGCTCCGGACACGGGCTGGGAGCAGAAGTGGGAAGCTGCCAACTTTACTTTTTCTTCCAACAAACTCCCTGTCGGATCAGCTGCGTGCGGGAGGACTAAAGAAGCAGTTCGGGGGGATGGAGCGGAACCCGTGGTGTAACTCGGGGTTTGGGAGCAAGCGGCGACAAAGCCCCCCAAAAGTGCGGGGCAGGAGAGGAAGGGCAGCAGAGCTGGCGGTGCTGGGGAGCGCACCTGTCGATGCCGAGGGCCGTGTGTGCCTGGCCGGGATGCCGAGGGTCGCATGAACCCCGTCCTGTCCTGCCTCCTCCCTCCGCAGCCCCGTCCCGCTCCTGCCAACATCCCAAAGCACAGGCGCTTCCCACAGGCGGCCGCTGCCTCTCCTCCAGCGGCTCTGTCAGCTGCCAAAACTCTCTTTCCACACCCCCCCTCCTCTTTCCAAATAAAGCCCCAGCACTCGCGGAGGAGATTCCTGCAAAAGCAAAGCGATGATTGCCCGTGGCGAGAAAGGCGCGTGTTCTTCTCGGCTCTGCCTCGCTCTCTGCACCGTCGGGCTGGCATTGCTGGGGGATGTGTCCCGCGCTGTCCCCATGGACGAGCAGGATTATTACCTGCAGGAAATCACCAACAGGGATCATTATTATTCCTTTCCATATCCCGGTGAGGAGTTTTTTCCTTTCACGGAGCAACCTGGAGAGGAAGGACCTATCCGGGCTGCAGAGGCGGAGGAGCGCCCAGGGCTCAAACCCAGCAGGAAAGAGTTAAAACCGAAGAAAAACAACAAAAAAGGAAAATCCATTATTGAAACGCCACCAGGTAACTTTCCACCTCCTCCTCCTCCAGAGTTTGGAGTCTGCTGAAACTCATGCTGACTGTAACTTTTAGCATTAATGAATGTCCAGTTAATGGCAGCCTTGGTAACAATGACAATAAATGCAGTTGTGGTGATGATGGTGACAACACATCAGTTTTTAATACCCACAGAACAGATCTGCAGAACTTCTACAGACTTTTTAACTCCTTCCTTATCAAGTGAAGAGACTATTTCAGAGTTGTAGTGTATTCATTCTGCTGTATTCTGGCTAGTGCATAGACCTTTCCTTCTTAATTATTCTTAATTACACTTGACAACTGGCATGTTGTGAAAGCTGCTGTTCTCTGAGTAAAAGAACAGAGACAAATTCCATAGTAAGAGGTGATTGCATGTAGTGACACCTCTCTTTATCCCTTGTCACTTTAATCTGAGAGAGGTTACTGAATTAATTTTACTTATAAACCTGTGAATTTCCTTGAGAGTTCACTCTGAAGGTCTCCAGAGGACAATATATAAGCAGAGATCCTCCTGGAAATGACTGAGCCTTAATATACTCAATTTAATTATTGACCTGTAAAATAAATAAATTGAACAGAAACAAAAATGCCTTACAATGAAACAGCCACCCAAAATTCCATTTTCTGTTTTCTGTGCTTGATTGGATGAAAATATGCAATTATTCAAGTTTGCAGGAGCTTGCTCAGTTTTACCACCCAGTTGTTCCATTAAGACCTAATTGCATGAATTGAAAGAAGAGTAACTTCTTCCAGTGTTCCCTGACTGCCTGATAGGTATTTTACTGGTTTGGGATACTTAACAGTGAGTTTGGTCTGTGAACTTTAGAGCTGTAAAATTTGGGGTCAAATCCCACTCCCTTACAGCTGAACTCCCCTTTACTTCAGAAGGAAACTTGTTGTTAACAACAGGAGTGCATGGCATGAATTTTGTGATTTAGAGGCAAAGAGAGGACCAGGGGTTGTAAAGTGGCTTTGATTTTGTCCAGTTACATCTCACAGGTAGCAAAGATGTTAATTAGCACAGGTGTGGGCTTGTGTAGTAATAAATAGTGGTAAGACAATATAATTTCTAAAATCTGGAAATTTCTAAAATCCTGTGGGGCAGGTAGAGTGGTTTGTCAGTGTAACTCGAGGCAGAAGGAGGACAGCAGAAATACCTTGTCTAGGGGAGCAGAGACATGAGACATCCATGACCCTCTCTGCCAGGGGCCAGCAGCAGCTTCCCATGTGGATGATACTGCTTGGACCATCTCAGGGACAGGTTTGTTACACCAGTACAGTCATTTCAGTCTGCATTAGATCATCTGAGAGTGTTGTTCTTGTTTTAATGGGATGTTTGATTGGCCTTTTTTTTTTTTTTTTTGAATTAAGGATAGAAAAGATTCTGCTTTCCACCTCCAGAGGCTGAATCAGGAGGGCAGAAAGATAGTGACAGGACGAAGGGGAAAGTCTTCCCACTGCCAGAGAGCAGGTTAGGTGGGATGTTGGGAAGAAATTCCTGGCTGGGAGGGTGGGGAGGCCCTGGCACAGGTTACTCAGAGAAGCTGTGGCTGCCTCATCCCTGGAAGTGTCCAAGGCCAGGTTGGACGGGGCTTGGAGCACCCTGGGCTGATGGAAAGTGTCCCTGCCTGTGGCAGGAGGATGGAATGAGATGGTCTGTAAGGTCTCTTCCAACCCAAATCATTCCATGATTCTATGTCCATGGGAAACACACGGATTTTAAATCTCCCTAATTAGGTAGCAGGGTTGTTCTTCCTCAGCTTGGTGGAGTCAAGACAGATTTGCATCCTGTGCTGGGATGTTCTGCGGAGTTGAAGGACAAAAGTCATTTATCTTTACAGACAGGCCTCTTCCTCATTCCCCATCTGCTGTGCTGAGCACCTTACAGGTGCAGAGAAGGCAGCAGACATGTCAACAACTACCTTCATCCCCATGGATTGCTCATCTCTTCCTAACCTGGTTTTCTTGATGCACTGCAGACACAGCACTACAAAATTTAAACTATCTCCCACTGCTGAGCTCTTAGGGGAACATACTGAGGTCTTACAGCTAGTCTGCATTTGGTAATTTTCTAAGAATGTTACATTTTTGCATGTGGAATCTTTCTATATAGTTAATTAAGCAATTAGAAAAGTAAAAAAAATAAAACCAGCAAATTTTTCTTCTTCCCCAGAAAACTCTACATTGTGGCCAGCCAATTGGCATGTGCACGATTCATGTTCAAATATAGTGGTTTTCAGTGCCCACCTTACCTGATTGGTTTTATTTCTGCATTCAGTCAGGTTAGGTCCTTCTCAGACTCTTTCTCTCCATCTGCATGACCAAGCACAAAGTCCAGGGGAGGATGGGGAAGGTTCAAGATACATCACCAAAAGCAGTTGAAGGTGGCTCAGTCCCTCCTTCCACATCAGGCTTTCACTCTTTGAACACAACTGACCTTCCAAGTTTCCACCAGCCTTGTGAAATAAGAGGTTTTGAAGCCTATGAGCTTTAAAAAATAGCCAGAGGTACAAAACACAACTGATCCCCTCCACCAAACTCCTGCTCCTTGGTCCAGCACATGGGCAATTGACATCAACTCAACAAACTGGCTCTTTGACTTACTTAAATATGGGAAAATTCTTTGGATTTCCTTGGGAGCAGCTGAACAATTTTAACTGCAAGAGGCGTAATAAGGCCTAAGGCAAACACCCAGCCATGAGAATGGTCTCCATTTGTTAAAGATGTAAGTGAAAACAGCAGGATTTTAGCAGGAAATTGAATTTGTCAGGCAATTTGAGCTGCAGTGTTAGAAGTTCTGGTTATAATATTTGAAATTTCTCCTTACCCAAAGACAGGCAAGGATCAGGTCCTGCCAGGGCAGTGACTCTTATGCTTAGTGCCATGTCACCAGGAGTCATTTGGATGGGAAGGTCTGAAAATCTGGCCCCTCACAGAGACTTTTAAATGCTAATTCATACTTACATTTTCTCAAATTTGGATTTTAAAAAGCCAGCTAGAAATAATAATAACATTTGTCAAACAGATATGTGTGAATAGTAACTCTGACTCTGACTGGGTAAGGAGGAGTGTCGTGTGTGTGTATATATAAATATACACACAACTGTGTGTTTATGCATCTATCCAGGAGTGGAATTCATTTACTGGACATACAGTAAATAACAAAATTTGGGGTTTGTGAGGCTCACTGGCAGCCAGGGCATGTGGGATTAATTAGTTGTAACAAACAATAGCCTGGCTGGGAGCTGGGATGAAGAAAGAGGGGGAATGGGAATGTGTGAGCTGCCCTTTGGCTGAGCAGCTGGTACTGATCAGCCCCAGCTTTGAATCCAAGGGGAAACCAAAGGGAACAGTCTGAAGGCCACAGCACAAAGCAGATGACACCGACTCAATTTATTTAAGCTAATTACTAAAGGTGGTGAGGATATAGATATTTGTAATCTGTGAAATATTAATTTAGAAAGAAATCCCATTGAGGCTGGTGGGGTTATAATGTTTTGGTGGTTTTTTTTTTGTTTTGTTTTTGTGTGGTTTTTTTTTTTTTTTTGGTTGGTTGNTTTTTTTTGGTTGGTTGGGTTTTTTTGTTTGTTTGTTTTTTTGTTTGGTTGGTTTGGTTTTTTGTTTTTGTTTTTATTTATTTTGGGGTTTTGTTTAGTTTGGTTTTTTGTGGGTTTTGTTTGTCTGTTTTAAATAAGAATCAATATTTTCAAATACTCGACTCAGATAACAGAAATATCAGTCTATCTTTTAAATGACTCATAAATTAAGTGGAACTTGGTCATCTTTGGAAGGTAAACAGTGGGATGGAGAGTTTTGTGTATATACATATATATA
>VXAU01005047.1:3472991-3503668 GCA_013399695.1 Formicarius rufipectus | reverse complement strand
CCCCCCCACCCCAGAGCACCCCCCGAGCTGGGAAGGGGCACGCAGGGCTTGGGCAGGCAGCTGGGATCCAGATGGAGCAGCCGTGATGCCGAGGTGCCTCAGTGCCCTGGCATGACCCCTTCTCCAGGATTGCAAAACAGAAACCAGCTCCACTGGGGCAGCGCGACATGGGATGTTCAACTCTCCAGGAGGCAACACCCAGCTCATCTGCACCTGGTTTCACCTTGACCTGTGGATCCACCAGCACCTGGCGCCAGGGAATGCCACACAGGCAGCCACAGACATGTACCTGGCCCACCTGAGCACTTTGAAGTTCCCCACACTGTGAGCAATAGGAAGCAGGATCATCCCTGGGAGCCTGGCACACAGGAACTGCCTTTGCTCACCCCATGGGGAGTGGAATGCCCAGGAAGCATCAGAGGAACCAGAAAGCAAGAACCAGCCACCTGCACACAGTGCTGTCACAAATGCTCTGACCCCAGCCCCCAACACCACTTCCATTCATTTATATATAAAATGGTTTGATCCTGCCTTGACTACCAACCCCTGCCCTCCCAGCAGTGAAGCTTCGCTCAAACTGCTGGCATATTCCTCATCAAGGGGTTTTGTATTTAATCCTTCTTCTGAGACCATTTTTTCTCCTCATTTTTTCCCACCACTGGGAACTGGCACTGCAGGAATTTCCCCTCCCACACGTGCACCATGCTGCTCTTTACACCCTGCACAACACCCCTGCTCCTTGCCACAAAATCCCCTTTGCCCTCAGCCAGGAAAACCTGGGTCCTGGAGTGCTGACACCCCATATCTGAGAGCACTGAAGTGGCACGGGGTCCCACACGAGCCAGGATGATACATTTATGATTGCTGAGCCAAATGCTCTGATAAAGCCCTGATAAAGCCCCATCCTCTTGCACAACACCTTCCTTCATGGTCAAGGCCAGCTACCGCTCTGGCACCACTCGCCAACGCCCCAGGAAGGGAAGTGAAAGCAACACCCAGCACATCTGCCAGGAGGGAAGGTGATCCCGGGATGCCTCAGTGCTGGCATGCAGGACCCACTCCCCGCTTGGCTCAGCTCCACAGGCAATGCCTAGTGCAACAGCCTGGCTGTGGATTCCCCAGCTGGGTGGAGGACTGTGACCTTCAACTTTGCCTGGGCCGCCCTTTGGTCGCCCCATGTCTGGGTGGCAGCAGGTTCACAGGGTGCAATAGCATCCTCCACCCAAGACAGCGATTCCAAGCAAGGACAGGGACACACAATACCCAAAATAAGGACAAAAGGCAGGAGCTGGTGGAACCTGGAAGAAGACAGCACCTCCGTGGGTCCCTGCCCTGGCCTGATCCCGAGCAGGGGGGTCAGGCTCTGGAGCACCCACGCCCCCAGTGCCCTTGGCAGCACTGTGGGGTTGCTCCACACCGATAGCTCGGGACAAAGACGGAGGGAGCACCCGGCAAGCGGTGCTGGCAGTGCTCCCAGGAGAGGAGGAGGAGCAGGGAGGACTTCACTCCCACCCATACCAACAAAGCCCTGGCAGCCTGGGCTCCCTGAGACACTGGTGCCATGAATTTTGGGGGGTTAGGAGGAGGTGGGAAGCCCTGTAGGGTGCACAGATGCCTCAGGGCATGGCAGAGAGGGAGACACTGATCCCTCAGTGGCAGGTGGCCAAGGCAGGAGCACCCAGTGTGATGGCAGCCCAGCCAGGCTGTGACCCAGCCCCCCAGCATCCCCCCATCAGTGGCTGGCAGCTCCTCCAGCCCAGCATGCCAGGCTGCCTGTGCCCTCTCCAAATCCCCAGTGCCAGCAGAAACCAGACAGCCACCATTCTTTCTTCTGCCGTATCCTGCCCATCCATGGGTTGAGCTCCCCGTGGTAGGGCATCCTTCCAGCCCCAAAGTCCCCCTTGGGCTGACCAACCCGAGGAGGAGGTCTGGGGTCAGAACCTGGGATGTGGAGAAGCCCTGTGGCTCTGAAGCTGGGCAACAGGACAGCGGAAATGCCTCTAATTTCTCTAAGCTGTTGCATCCTCTCCTCCAAGGCCGGCAGCCCTCCCATCGTGCTGGGACATGGATTAGCTGGCAGAGCCTCCTTACAAGCAATTACAACCTCCGGCGGAGAGGGAGGCGGGGCAAGCCGGACTCAGCCCCCAGCATGGGCATCCCGTGCCACCCCTCTCCTTTACACCCAGGGGTGGCAGAGGGACATCTGTCTGCAGAGATGCCCACTGGGGATGGGGACCTTTGCAGCAATGCATCCCCCTTCTTACCCTGGAACAGGATTTGGGGCACATGCTGCTCCCTCCTGGAGCGTGCTGGACCATCCCTCTGCAGCACCTTCAGTGCCCTGGCAGGACCAGCAATCCCAGGATTACGGAAACCCCAACTGCACAGTGTACAGGGTCCTGCTCCCCAGCTCGCAGCTCCCCAACAGCAATTTCAGGACAGCTTTTGAAGCCTCAAGTCACAAGAAATTCCCCACAGCCCTACAAGCAGCAGCAAGCCCAGCGGCAGCATTCCCAGTTACTCAACACAACAGCTCGAGGACGCCTGGGCCAGCAAATTCACACGGGTCCCAAAATCTGGCGCACACATTCGGGCTTCATACAAAGGGGATGCAAAGCAGCCTCCTCGCAGCATCCTTGTCACGTCCTGTTTGACTGGAGCTGCTTTTCATGCAGCTGCCTTGAGAGGAAATTTAATTCATCTCCTAATTAAACACCAGCTACCCCCAGTGCAATGCTCCCAGTACAGGGAAAATGCTCCCCGTTACACCTCAAAACCGAGCCCTGGGAGGCTCACCCAGATTTTACAAGGAGGGATGAGCCTGGCTGGCAGGGAGGGCTCTAATTTAGCATTAAATTTGCAAGAGGGAGGCCCAGGGGTGGCAGGAAACACCTTGCCCTGGTATAAGGAGTCCCAGCCCATGCCAGGGGATTGGGCTGGCAGCACCTGGTGCTGTCCCATGAACACTGTGTGGTTGCATGAAACTTTCTCAAGATACTTCTGAGCAGCTGAAGGTCCCAGAAACACAAGGGGTGGGGTTGAACTGTCACAGCTTTCGCTGGGGACACCCCCACAGCACAGGGCCCCAGGAAACGAGGAGGTGTAAAACTGGTGTGTAAAAGGCCCCTGGAGGTGTAAAACTGTCACTGTGCTGGCTCAGCACCACAGACTGGGGTGCATGGATCAGCACCCCAGGGAGGCTCAAAACCTCTATCCCATCACCAGGGGGATTTGCACGCCCAGAGTTTTATGGAAATGAAAAGGAAGCCATAACGAGCCCCTCAAAATTTCCTCAGCCCATCCCCAGCCACTGGGAGCTGTGAGGGTGTTCAAGCCCCCCTGGCACAGGGGGGTCCCAGTCATGCAGGACTCAGCAGGGTTTGGAGAGAGGATTCTGCTGGAAGGTGGGAGATGTGAAATGGTCAATCACCACAGCCAACTCTCCCAGCTCTTGAGTGTCTCCAGGCTCATAAAGCAAACAAAGGCCAGTCCAGCCCAATAAAGCAAACAGGACTCTGACATGTGCAAATCTCCCACTTCCCCAGTGATTCCAGGGAATCCCACCCACCGAGAGTTCTGGGATGGGGCTGCAGGGGGATGGGGTGGCCGGCACCGGCTGCCTGCCAGTGGCCAGAGAACAGGCACGGCAGTGTGTTCCTGGCTTGCCAGAGAGAAATCCCTTCCTGCCTGTTCCGGCTTGGCTCGGCATCCCGCCCGGCATCTTCCCACCCTGCCTGGCTGCCTGGCCGGGGCGATGCCTCCAAACCCACTTGCCTTCTCCTTTGGGCCCTGCCCCTAGCCACAAGATTTCCTGCTGATACCTGTTGAGAAACCGTCTGGGGCCTTGCGGTAATGTCACCCCATGTCACCTGCTTCCTGCTCTTGTGAAGGGAGAAACTGCCAGTAGTAACTGTGCACGATCTGTGCCTCCAGCCTGCTCCCCAAGATCATGAGGAATCTCCAGCTAAGACTTCTCCCAAAAGCCTGTGAGGAATATCCAGCCAGGACTGTTCCCACAAAGCCCATGGGGCATGTCCAGCCAGGGTTGTCCCCCTAAAGCATCTCCAGCTGGGGCTGTTCCCCAAAACTTTATGGGGCATCTCCAGCTTCCCATGCCCTTTCCATCACTCTGGCCAACAGAGCAAGCAGGCAGACACCCCACAGCATGTCAGGGCTGCTTCCATGTCCTCAGGCCCCCAAGCCTGGCAGGGGACTCATCTGAGCTGCATTAAGTACATCTTTTTTAGTTTTCCCAGTGCATAAAGAGGTCTGGGAGTGGAAAGAAGAGCACAGACGGTCTCACAGGCCCCGAGGGAGCACTGGAACTGTGACATACGGCAGACCAGGCATGACACAGGGGACAGCAAGAAAGAGGGGCAGCACAGGGACAGAGCCTGGCTGTTCCCACCTGAATAAGCCCATCAAGGAGGTGCTGGAGCAGTGCAGGGATGAGGGCTGTGCCTGCAGCCCTGACCAGGGGCAACAGGCAGCTGGCACAAGGCTGAAGTCCAACAGGAGACACAACTCAAAACCACCTGGTCCTAAGCAAAACCATGTGTGACAACAGCTCAGCGAGGCACCGAGGTCTGCCTGGGGCTCAGTGTCCACACTGGGAAGGCTCTTTTGTGCCAACCTCTCTGGGAACTGGTCATAAGATCTCCCCAGGAGGTTCCCCACCCTGGGAACACCAGGAGACTGCTTCACAGGAAGACCATCCACATTTCTGTTGTCACAACAAACACATCTTTGCTGGGTAAATAAAAAGCAGTATTATCTCCCGCAGCCCAGAGTGTTTCTTAGGAACCGCTTGGGGCAGGAAAGGTCAGCTATTTCTCAATTCCTCACCTTTCTACATCACTTTGTTTGTGCAACTGCTAACTCCCACACACACTTAAAGCCAACATTCCTGAGTTAGAAAGTATCTGTGCATGGGGTCCAACAGTCAGGATGAGTGAAGGGCTCCACTATTTTCACTCCACAGCAGACACCGGACACCTTCAGGGCAGGAGCGACTGCCAACAACACCTGCAGTCACAGCCTGAAAAAACACCGCCTGCCACAGTTTTTTTGTTGTATTTTGGGGTGGGTTCATGCCAGCCACCCTCAGCCCAGCCCAGGGCTCACGTATACGTCAAAGCTCGCCCTATCGCTTTCCTCACCCCGTTTTACCGGCCCTGCAGCATCAGGACAGGCCGAAGGGCTCCAGGACACAACAGGCTGCTCGGTTATGGGTCCAACCCGCCCGGTGTGCCCGCCTGCCCCCGCCCGTCACTGCCACGGCTGGGAGAGAAAAGCATGAAGCAAAAAAAGAAAAAAAAAAAAAAAGCCCAAGAAAAAAAAGAAAAAAAATTTAAAATAAAAAAAGGCAAAGCAACCGGGCACATTAGGGCCTGGGGCTCTCGGGGAGCCGTGTTTAAAGCAAAGCAAAAAAGAGAGAGAAAGAATCGAGAGCAAAACCAGATACGGCGCCAGGGGGAGACCAAAGAAGATGCGCTTTCGCTCGGCTGGAAGGATGATGAGCGGGGCCGGTCGAGGGAGGTCCGACCCCTCCTCCTCGGACACCAACCTCTTCCCCGGAAACTTTTCCGAGCCCCAGTCCCCCCGTTTACCCTCTGGTTTCCTCCGTTGGGCTCCGGCGCCGCGGGCTCCGCTGGCACCGGCACCGGGTCCGCCTGCCCACCGACCACGGGGGACTCGGCAACCGCCCCTCCTCGCTTCGACAGCAGCTCGTCGGCCGTCGAGTCCACGACGAGGAGGCTGACGGCGCCAGCGGCGGCGCGGATCCGCTCCACCACCTGCTGATGGCTCTCCCGCTCCACGTTCTCGCCATCCACCNGGCCGGCGACCCCGCCTCCACCAGGCGGATGAACTGGCCCGGCTTGCCCTTCTCGCCGTGCAGGTGGAAGCCGTAGCCGTCCGGGCCGCGCTCCAGGCGGCACAGCCGTGCGGCAGGGCCCGCGCCGCTGCTCATGGCGGGGGGAGCGGGCGGAGCTGCAGCCGCCCCGTCCCGCCGCCCGCGATCGGCGAACTGCGCGGCCCGGGCCGCGCCGCGCCTTATATAGGAGGGCGGGGCGCGGGGCGCGGAGCGGCCAATCGGAGAGCGGGACGAAGGGGTGGTCGCCAAATAAGGAGAATAGTGGGGCGTTGTTATGCACATATTAAGGCGTGGTTATGCAAATCAGTGTTGGTATGCAAATGTTTCGCGCCCCGGTGGGGCGTCCCGGGAGCGGCGCCGCGGGTCCGGCTGCCGGCAGTGGGGTCCGGCCGCTCCCCCGTGGGGCTGGGAGGCTCTCCGTGGGTTCGACCGCTCCCCCGTGGGGCTGGAAGACTCCCCGTTGGTCCGCCCGATTCCCCGTGGGGCTGAAAGACTTCCCGTGGAAGCCGCACCGATCCCCCATGGGGTCCAGCTGATCCCTCGTGGGGTCCAACCACTTCCCCATAGGGCCGGACCTCTCCCCTGTAAGATCCGACCCCTCCCTCCTAGGGCCGGACCGATCCCTCGTGGGGCCAGACCAATCCTCCGTGGGGTCCGACCGCTCCCCCGTGGCCACCTCTGCCTTTCCCTGGCAGCCATCCGGGCTCTCCGCGGCTCTCCTCGCTCCCCTCTGAGCTGCCAACACCCGCGACTGGCTGGAGACTGGCGGGGCGCTCCGCGCTGTCCTTGCACACCCCTTGCATATCCTGGCACACTCTGTACACTCGGGGTACGTCCAGCCCATCCTCTTGCCCAGTCCTTGAAGGCCGCTGCCGGCCCCAGGGCTGCTCCGAGGCGGAGGGCTGCTCAGAGCGAGATAAAAACCCCAAACCGAAACCGCGTGTGAAAGCGGCCAGGGAGGCCGGGCTGGCCCGTAACCCGCTGTGCGGCGGAAATGGAGAGCAGCCCCACTCCCCCACCAGCCTCTGAGCCCCCTCTCGGCAACCTGAGGCTGGGGCTGGGAGGTGGGAAAGTGGAGGGAATCCCGAGGGGTTTGTGCTGCTCTGGCTCCATGTTGTCTGCTCGTGGGCTGAGAAGCAGAAGTGGATACAACGGGTTATGAGCGTGTGAGATCCTGGGGTTTGGGGTCAGCCAGGGCAGATCAAGGCAGCAGCAAGCCTGGGCTGTTCCGACACGGCAGCAGGACTGCTGGTGCCAAGGCAGAGCTATCTCCTGGGATCGTCACAGGGAGATTGGCACAGAGGTACCATTAGGTGTCTCCTACTGCTGGCTCTGCCTGAAGTTCCACCTGGCCAAAGGTCCTCAGAGTAGCTGGGATCACGTTTCACGGAGCTGCAGTCAGGCAAGCAAGGAGGAGATGACTGCATGCCATGGGACACATCCCTCACAGGGAGCTCTACTGCACACCCCTGCTGAAGGGACCCCAGCAGCTGAGGAACCCCCCATGTGCTGGGGGTGGCCGTTCTCCAGCTCTGTGGGACCCAGCTGGGAGCGGAGGGTGGGCTCATTTGTTTCCTCCACTCGGTTGAGCATTTGCCTGCGGCTGCTCTTCCCTGAGAAAAGCAGCGGAGAGGAATCCCACGGCGGGCAAAGGCAGATGCCTGTGGAGAGGAAAACCAGGGCAAGCGTGTTGTGGTATGGCCCCAGGGTGGGGGGATCTATCTCACCCGGGTCACAGCCCTCCCTTTGGCAAGGGGGCTGTAGGCAGCACAGCCTGAGTGTACACTACCCTAAGTCAGGAAACAAAACCCCAGCTCCAGCAGGGCTGGTTTCAGCATGGGACCGCGATAAGGAGGAAAGGCAGCAGCAAAGGAAACAGCTAGAACTACTTTTGGGTCCAGCAGTGCCCGTGGGATGGCAGGGCACGGACAGCACTGTTGCACTCCAGCTGCCTCCAGCCCTTTGCATCTTGGTGTGACGGTAAAGGAGCTCAGGCTGGAGGGGGGAAAAGAGAAAAGAGCCAACGTCTGTTTGTGTTGAAGCCACCCAGCATATTTTGCAGACATCAGCCAAGCGGCAGCAGCAATGCCATTGGTGGGAAGACAGAGTTATTTGGGGAATGCTGGACTCCGCACCATGAGAACAGCAGGGGAGGAGGTTGGTTTTAATTTAACAGGCCATGTTTACTCTTCCCCTCTCACCTTTGGACTGTCTGAAATGTGCAATGAAAGCCCAGGCAGGGAGGAAGGGGCCGTGGGTGCTTCCCCCTCCCCACGGCCGCTCCCATGGCCCCCTGGCCCCACTGCTCTGCAGCGCCTGTGTGCAGCAGCCTCCCACGTTGCAGGGATTTCTCATGCAATAAACAACCAGACAGATGCAAAGCCTCAAAAATACCCAGATTTAATCTGTAAACTTGCAAAGAGAGATCCAGGAGCAGAGCAGAGGAAAAGGAGGCACTGGGGCAGGTGAGAGAGGAGCAGCCTGGAGGCAGGGCCAGGGAAGATGCTGGTGGGGACAGATGTGCCGGACAGTCCCCAACTCCTACGTGCAGCAGCACCATGCTCTCCCACAGCTGCTCTTCGCTTCAGTGCTTCAGCAACAGAACCAAAAATTCACCATCTGACTGCCCTGTGTAGTGCTCAGGGGAGCAGGCAGTGTGCTGGAGGGGTCAGAAGTGCTGGGCTGAGCACCAGGGATGTGCAGCAACGCAGAAGTCAAGCCTTGCCCATGTGCCCTGCTGATGCCCAACAGAGCAGGATTTGCTGGCTGAAGCATCTTTGGCATCTGCTCTCCAGGGAGTGGGTTCCAGCTGCTCCTTGCCAGCAGCAGGAAGGTGTAGTTGTATTACATGAGCAGCAACGGGAGAGAAACCCAGCCTGGCCTGGAAGCCAGCAGGCCATCACCCCAGACCACAGTGAGCATCTCCTGAATGAGACTGGAGATGGTTTAGTCTGGAGAGAATGAAAATAAAAAGACTTTTCTTGTTAAAAAAATAAAAATAAAAACATCCTCTAATTCCCATGTCTACAAGATGGGGAAAATAAAGTTTTTTACTGATTGCTATGTGTACTAGGAATGCCCCAAGCATCACCCAAGTTTTATTTCTTGTGACAGCTGTGTGGGCAGGGAGCAGGTTTGGCTGGACCCTTCCCCATCCCAGCCCTTCCCTGAAGCAGAGCCAGGATACAACAAGGACATCACTGCTCTCATGGTGGCAGGAGGATAAAAGCCAAAGGCAGCAACTGCAGCAGAGAGGAGCCACAGCTGAAGCGTGAGTGCTGGGGTGTGGGGCAGCCCTGGGGGCAGAGCAGAGGATCCTTGGAGGAAAGCCAGAGCCTGGCAGCATCAGGGACACAGGGGCTGGATCAGGCCCTTCCAGTCAGGCAAGAGCAGAACCAAGAGCAGGGATGTCTGCAAGGGAGGAGAGGACTGGGGGCTACATCCATGGCACACACCGGGCCCCTCCAGCTGCTCCAGGAGTCCCTCGGTGAGGGGTGTGTAGCTGTGCCCTGCACCCTGCTCAGGTGATGGAGGCATTGCCATGGCTCGCTGGCCAGGCTGGCAGTCACCACATCGCAGTGATTCCCACAGTGGCACACAGCAAGCTCCAGGCATTGCTCCACAGGGCAGCAGGATCTTGTCCCTGCTTCCTTGAACCAGGGTGAGGGCCCTCCTCATGCACTCTCTGCTCCACTGTGTTGTCCCGTCCACCTTGGCTTCCCAGAGCCTGGTTCCCTCGGGCGCTCGAGGACAGGACTGGGCCCCTCTCTGTCTCCTGCCTGTGCCCCCGGGGCTGCCAGCTCCTCCCAGCCACTCTCAGGAGAAGACACAGCAGCTGGATGTCTTCTTCTGTGACTCGATGTAGTCGTGGATCTGGAAGCGGGGCTCGTCCAGCGGCTGCACCGCGCGCTGCTTCAGCTCCCTGGAGTGGTGGGAGTGTTATCCCCACACACCCACTCTCGTGCCAGTGTGAGAGGTGGTGGGGCTGCAAGGGACAGCTCCCTGGCTCAGTCCCCTGGCCCCAGGTACTCACTTGGCAATGGCCAGGAAGGCCAGCTCCACGTTCATGCCTGTCTTGGCACTGGTCTCCATGAAAGGCACCCCGTATTCCTGCAAGGACAGCACAACCCCATCAGTGGCAATTCCCAGAATGCCCTCTTGTCCCTCTGAATAACCCCCACCACTTGGCCAAAGCCTGGGGGGCCATCCCTTCCCTGCCTTGACCCAGGATTTGTGTGCAAGAGACTGCCATGCTGCCAGGTGGGTCTGGGCACCCATTAGAGGGGATGGCACAGCTGTGTGGGGACCGTGAGTGAGAGGAAATTGTGGGGGGATGAAGTTGGGTTAGACCCTGGCACAGCTCACCCTGGCCAACGATGCTCCATCCTCTGTCCTCACAGCCCTCTCGCTGCTCACATCAGCCTGCCAAGGGAAGGAAAGTGTCACCACATACCAGGCCAGCTGGCACCCTGGGGCATCTGGCAAGCGTATGTGGGATGCTCAGAGGGTTGACAGGAATGAGAGGCATCAGGGACCTGGGAGCATCCAGGGCCCAGAGAGTGCAAGATCTGTGTGGCATCTGGGATCTGGTGGCATCCAGGAGGTCAGGGGGCATCCAGGACCGGGGGACACTGGGAAACATCCAGTATCTAGGGTATCCAGGACTCAGGGAGGCCCTGGTACCCTGCTGGGCATCGAATACCCGTCATAATCCACGATCCAGAGGCATCCAATTCCAGGGGAAAATCCAGTACCCAGTTGAGCATTGGGCACCCAGTAGCATCTAGGACCCTCGGAGAGGATCTGGGATCTTGTTTGGCATTTAGGGCTTGGAGTTACCTGCGATTCAGGGGGGCATGAGGGATGCCTCAGCGGGCATCCCACATGCAGCAGCATCCCATAGCGGGAGCATCCCATACCGGGAGCCTCAGCCTCGTGCTGCCCCCCACCGGCTGCCGAGAACACTGGCCACCCCCGGCCCACCCCAAACCTCTGGGGTCACCTCTGGGGTCACCTCTGGGCCTGGCTGAGCCCAGAAAGCAGCGCAACGCAGCGGAGGGTGGAGGCAGGGTACACACAGCTGGCAAGCAGAGCCCACAGAGCACCACCCCTGCCCAGCCATGGGCATGGCACAGCACCACATGGCAAAGCACAGAGTGAAGGGGGGCCCTGCACACACCTTGTTGCCCAGCAGCATGATGACAACATCCTTCTGGGCATACTCGTGGATCTCTGTCAGCCAGGCCTGTGGGACAACAGGGCTGTGTTGGGATGAGTGGTGCCCCCATCCCTCCTGTCTCAGCCCTCACAGCCCCATGGTATCCCTGTTCCTCCCTTCTCAGTGTGACACCCTCTCCATAACCTTGTCCCTCCTCTGAGCCCTCACACCACCCCACAAGGACAGGGATAATGACTTTTTTTGTTGGCACAGGAACCATTCCAGCATCAAAGCTGAACAGCTCTGAAAACGCCCTGTCTCCTGGCTACAGCCCAAGCCTACGCGTTGTTCACATCCTTCCCAAACAGCATTTTCTCCCTCCAGGCATTTACCATGTCTCCGGACAAAACTCACCCAGCCATGCAGGACCCAGCCAGGTGCCCTGGGACGAGTTCATGGCTGGCTGGGTCTGGCCAAAACAGCCAGCACTTATGTGTAAAACAGGCTCCCAACTGCCCTAAACACCTGGCCAGCCAAGCAGGGCACCCATGACCCCAACCCCAGGGGCAAAACACACTCCTGACCCACGGGGGGACTCACGCGGATGTTGTCAAAGGACATCTTGCTGGTGATATCATAGAGCAGGAGCAGAGCTGGAGGGGAAGAGGCAGAGGCATTGCCACACTGCAGGGATGTACTCTGGGCAGTCCCTCCATCCCTGCCAGACCCCAAACCCACCTTGGGCATCCCTGTAGTAGGCGTGGGTGACGCTGCGGAACCGCTCCTGTCCTGCCGTGTCCCAGATCTGCTGAGAAGCCACCAGGGTGAGAGCAGGGAGGAGAACCCTCCCCCTAGCTGGGGATATCTCTGTGGCTCTGTGCCCTGGCGGAGCACCATGCTCAGCCTGGGGGAAGTTCCCAGCAATGTGGATGGGAATTGCTTCCCCCTTCCCAAAACTCACCTGCAACTTCACCTTCACACCATCCACAGCCACCACTTTGTTCTGCAGAAGAGAAGGAGAGCACGTTTATCAACCCAGAGCATGTCTTGACACGTGCCAGTCAGCCCTGGTGCAGAGCTGGCACTCCCCAGCCCCTCAGCCGCTCTTCCCTGGCCGGTGGGATGAAGCCAGGCTGCCCATGTTGCTAGATATTGAAGTCTCATTGCTGCAAAGCCTCATCCTGCCTGCCTGGCAGCTACAGGGACATCCCCGAGCAGCAGCCCCTCTTTCCAGGATGGAAACGAGCAAAGCCAGCAGAACCAGGACAGCAAGATCCCAGCCTGCTTTTGGTCTGCACCCAGCACCCTGTTCTGTGGCTCCCGAGTCCCCTCACAAGCCAGCTAATGATGCCAGGGACAGGTTCCCACTCTGCCTCCTGCTGGAAAGGTCCGGGATTGCAGCATCCTCTGCCCGCGTGGCCAGGGAAGTTCGGCAGAGCTGGGGAAGTGGGGAGGTCTGGATGAACCACACACAAACGTGCATTTATTAATAACACCTTGGTGTGCTTTTATAATACCAAAAATCCCTGACCATTCTTCCAGGATTTCTCTGCTCCATGTGCTGGAGGAACCAGTTCTGTGCCAAAAATTTGGCTATTTACAGCAATTTAAGGGCTTTGGATGCTACAAGCTTCCTGGGGACACTCAGTGGGTGATCTGGGTGCTCTGCTCAGGTTTCCTTACTGATGGGAGCCTTGCTTGGTCCTTATCTGTGTTTGCAAACACTGAGCTGGGGTGTTGCATGTAGCACACAGCTTTACCCAGTGTGACAGAAGCAAATCTCCTGTGTCAAGACAGTTTGCAGCCAGGCAACTGGGCTGGGACTTGGAAAGAGAAGAGGCATTTCCATCTGAGCAGGGAAGGCAGCTATCAGGGCTTAAGCAACTGCTCTACCCAACTTGTAAGCTCAAGAACTTGTCTCCAGAGGCCAAAAGAAAGAAAAGCAGAAGTTACTGAAAAGCTATTTTAAGACTCTTAAAGAATCATACTTGGAGGGATGAGTCTGAAAAGAGAAGACCCCTATAAATAATTTGGTTGCTTGGAATTGTTTGAAATGGAAATTCAGCCCATGTAGAGATGACAAAACTTGAGCAAATGGGCTGGATAAAACAAAAACGTGCCGTGGGAGACTCTGGGGATTTCCTACCATCAGCGAGCCATGAGCTGCTGGAGGAGATGCTTGTACGAGGCAGAGCAGATACCTAAGGGCTGGCAACACCCCCAGGGACACCAGCACTGAGCCCAGCAGAGGGACACAGGAGATTTTCCTTCTTTCATGACTTTTTCAGGAGAGGCCTCACAACCCCTCCAAAGCAAACCCACGGCCCTCTTTCTTCCTCAGGCCCTGCTCATCAAGCCCCCAGTTCCACCACAAGGCAGGAAACCAGAGCAGCTGCAGCTGTGGGTGCAGAGGAAGCACCGACTGTGCTCAATACATGTCAGATGTTGCAGGCAGAGCCCTGCCTGGGGACACCCCCATGACTTCCAGCCTGCTGAAATGGTGCTCTGCCCTGTGCTGCAAACAGCTCTGCCTCCCCAGGCACCTGGAGAGAGACCCTGCAGCTGAAATTTGGTGAGCAGAGAGCAGCACAGGAATTTGAACAGGATTTGGTGATCTTAACAACTACTCAGCAGCCCAGTTCAGTCCATTTCAAGGCATCTAATTACAGCAACCGATGTCTGTCCCCACCAGTCATTGGTCCCAGCCCAGCTGGTGGAGCATGCTGGCTGCCCTTCGCACCCAGCTGGGATGTTTGCTGATTTAAAGGCAAGACGTGACACTAACAGTGGGCTCTTCTGTCCGCTACCACTCTCCCACGGAGAGGTGCAAGGTTTTCAGAAAGCACCTGCTGATGGTGGGGAGCTTATTTGGGATGCAGGAGCTGGAAACCCCCAGTTCCTCCTCCCCAGCACCACGTCATGGCTGAGGTGTGGGGCGGGGGAGGTGAGGGGCTGACAGCCATGGTGGTCTCACCCGGAAATCTATGCCCACGGTGGCTATGAACGTCCCGGAGAGAAACGCCCCGTCTTTGAACTGGAGCAGGAAGCAGGTTTTTCCCACGCCCGAGTCTCCAAGTAACATCACCTGCAAGATGTGTGCAGGGAGAGGTGTCAGCGGGATGGGGAGGGGGCGGCGCCCCTGAGGGGTGCTGAGCGCCCTGCCTAGACCCTTCTGTCCCTTCACTGCTTTCCCCAGGGCCGGTCCTGACGGGTTTAGGGAGCCCTGTGGGAGTTCAGGTAGGATGGGACCTCCAAGAGTGCAGTCAAGCAGTGCCCCAGGGCAGCAGAGCAGCGCACAGCCATGGAAGAGGGAGAGAACAGAAGAGGAGACCTGGTGGGAAGGCAGGTACTGAAGCAAGAAGAGATGTTTCCTAGCCAGCCCCTGGCCACCTCCCAGCGCAGGAGGCTCCCGGAGAACCAGCAGTAGATCCCAGACGAATGGATCCATCCCCGCCCATGCTTTGCCCCTGCCCCGGGTGTGCCCAGCCCAAAGGCTGATGCATGGCTTGGGCAAACCCCGCGTGTCCGGGACTCTCTCCCTGTGGGTGTACAGAGCCCTGCCTGCTGCAGACACCAAAGCAAACACTCTACCTTTTCCCCTCCTGCTAAGCAAACAGGCTCAGCCCGGGCTCCCCGGCCGCTCCAGCACCGCCGGATCCAGGCAGGCAGCAGCCAGGATGGATGCTGGGCTCCGTAATCACCGCCTTTCCCGATGCTGTGCTCTTCCTGCTCACCTGCGGCAGCCTGTTCCTGCCCAGCAATCATTAACAGAATGCTGACTACATCTGTCCCCTGACGAAAAATGGCAGTGAACAGGACTCCAGCAAAGAACTCCACCCGCCCCCCACGCCCACCCTGCCGAGATACTGCAGCCTGCAAAGCAAACCCCTGCAGATCCACTGCCTCTGGGACGGGCAAACACACCGAGCCATGGACACTTTCCACAAGGATGGCACAGCAAAAGGCAGAGCTGGGAGCTGGAAATGCTCTGTCTCCTGCCAACTCACTTCGCTGGTCAAGTCTTTCCCTGGGACCGAAGGCCAGCTGGAAACAACCCTCCCTTCTGCCTCCACCTCGTTCCTGGCCAAGCTGGAAACTTATTTCCTCCCTCGAACACAAAAATTTCCCTCCACTGAGATGAGTCAGAGCAGAAAGGATAAAGGCAAAGAAATAAAAGTGGTTTAGGGAAAGTGGCAGCGTGCAGAACTTTGAGAGCACGGCAGTAGGAGGTGTTGGGGCTGACACGGTGGGTGCTGAGCTCAGCCTGGGGCTGCATATTAAATTTTTCGGGTAAAAGGTTCATCGGTCCTGTACCTCCCCTGAGCTGCCGGGAAGAGGAAGGTGCTTCCTGGGGCAGCTCTCACCCAAGCCGGGATGGGGAAGAGGGGAGCACTCAGGGAGGAGGGTTCCCACCGCGAGGCCTGGCAGGGACCCCCTATCTCCACCTCCCGGGGAGGGAGGACCCCCATCCCCACACCTGCTGGATCTGGGGATTCCCAAGGCAGAGTCGGGAAGGTCCAGACCTTCCGTTCAGGGGGTTCAGCTGAGCTGCCGCCTTCTTCCCCTTCCCCATCTCGCCGCCGCTTCCTCGGCGCTATCGCAGCAGCGGAGGAAGCGGGCGGCCCCGGGGACCCACCCTGAACCCCTCCTGGTATCCCCCGGGTCGGTGGACGAACCCAAACCTCCACCCCTGTCAGGGTTTGGCGGGTCCATCCCTTCTCATCCTGCGCCGCCTCCCACCTTGCCGGCCAGCTCGTAGTCCCGGGGCAGCGCCGGCAGGTCGCCTCTGCCTGTCGGGGGTTCCCTGCTGCCCGCGGGGACGATCCCGTTCCCCGCCGGGGCGGTCCCGTTCCCCGCCGCCCCACCGGGGCCGCTCATGCTGCGTCCGAGCGGAGCCGCCGAGTCCCGACGCTGCGGGACCAGTGGGAGCCGCGGCCCCACCCGCCTTCCTCCTCCTCTTCCTCCTCCTCCTCCCCGGCCAGTGCCACCCCCGAGGCTGTGCCTCGGCCGCCTCTGTGACCAGCACGGCCACGGGATGAGGAAGAAGAGGCTGAGGGGAGGAAACCTGCTCCGCATGAGGGACCCCGGGGTGCTTGGGTTTGCCACGGGTTGGGCTGCACCGGAGAGCGGGCAGAGCACCGGCACATCCCTCCGGGCACGTAGGTGGGAGGAGGAGGAACTGCTCACTCCCCAAATGAACAGACTCGACTCCTGTTCCCCACGGGGTTTGGGGATGGATCCGACTCCGCCACGCTGGGACAGTGGGGATGGCAGCTCCCATTTCCACCCCACCAGCCCACCTCAGGGTGCAGGGTTTGCCCCATTCGTTGCAGTCCCAGTGGTGCTGAGCTGGGTGAGCACCACGGTGCAGCAAAGCCGGGAGGGAAGCGGGAGCAGCGGCTGTTACCCGGAAACCACGCTGTGTCGAGATGGTTCCTGCATCTCAGCCAGGACAGCTGCCAGGCCTCCTACCCCCCCTGGCTGCTCACAGCCTCTCCACATCCTCCACCAGCCATTAGGGCCCTGCTCATAGCACATTTTGTTTGGGAAAAGTTCAAACATGGGAATGCAGAACAAATCCCTGGGGAGAGTCAGGGATGTTGTGTTACCCAAAAACTCACTCTGTAAACCCCCATCCAGGTCCACACACTGCAGCTGCCTAAGGTCTTCAGCCTTACAGGCACCACTCCACAGACAGAGCCTTGAGTTCCCTCCCTTCTGTTTTCCCCAGGATACCCAGCCCATCTCTCCCATGCCAGGGCTAACCTCAGGGCAACCCCTGTCCCTGCTCATGCCACTGCGATTCAGGGGTGCAAGGCTCCAGTGCAGACCTGTGCCACTCTCTTCTCACAGGGTGAAGGCCACAGGAGGTCTGATGGCAGAGATGCCCTCTGCCACGGCACCCACCTCCGCACCTTCCCGGGACACTGGCTCTGGCTCCAGCCAAACCTTCCTCTGCCCCTCAGGAAATAGAACCTGTATTTCCAGTCCTGTAACTGTGCTCAGACCCAGCCAGAGGATTTATAGTTGATACATGCACTTTGGGTATAAAAGTGCCCAGAGTTGGAGGCTGTAGGCACTCTGAGCTCCTGGAAGTGGCTGAGATGTCCTGCAGCTCATTGACGAGAGGGCTGGAAGGATATTGCAAACCATGCTGGAACTCATGGAGTTGCCTGGGCATGAAAAACTCCTGGCTAAGCATCACTTCTACACTTGGCATTTGCTGCAGGATAAACAAGGCAGCCAGGAGCCAGCAGAGATCAGTAGTGTGGCTTGGCCTCCTCTGCCTGCCCAGGACTCGGCACTGCCCACAGGGGTGCCCTTCACTTCTTGGCCCTAAACCTCCCACACTGGTGCCACGTGTTTCCCTGCTTCCTTGGTCTGGACTAGAGAGAAAAAACCCTGTTGGTAAGAGCATCCCACACATCCCCGTGGGTAACAGCCCCTTCCTGAGCCCCAGCCTTGCCACGATGCTGAAGGGACGACAGTCTCTCTGTGGTGAGGTCCCACACACTGTCCCTGTCCCAAGCTCCCCCAGTAGAGGGAACACAAACATCAGAGCCACTTGAGACCCAGCGGCAGCTCTGCAAATAGCTCTGGATGGCAGCCGAGTGCTTTTCCCAGGCACTGTCACCATCTGCCTGACTTTTTGTGAGAGCCCTGGGCTGGATTCAGGCAGAACACAGGTTGGTATCATCCTGACACAGCAGGGCTGCCCCAAAAGCACCTTTCTGGGTGTGATGCAAAAGGCTGCACTAAGACACAACCCCACCCAGAGTTCTGGGATGCAAAATCCTGTTTGTCTTCCATCCCTCCCAGCAGTCCAAAGCATGCCAATAAGCACATGGCCAACCTGGGCTCCTCATCCAGCAGCACCAAAGCAAACTATCCAACTCTATGTGCTCAGCACTGCTCAGAATCACAGATGTGTAGATTCTGATTCTCAAATAGAGCTGTTCCCCAAGGGTGGGTGCACAGACCAGGGACCGGGCTCTTACCGTAAACCCAATGCCAACCGTGGCAGAGAAGGAGCCAGGAATGAACTTGCCCTGGTCAAACTGGACCAGCAGAGATGTCTTCCCCACGCCACTGTCTCCAACCAGGATTGTCTGTAAGGACAAGATAAAGATGGGTCATCATGGTTACAGGTGATGCTGGAGCCTGCAGACACAGTGTGCAGCTGGGGTCCAGACATTTGGGGAGGGGGTTCTGGGGGGATGTGACAGCAAATGCAGTAGGATCAGGAGGGACCAGCTCAGACCTAGATTATGGCAGAGGTGTCACTTTTGGTCTGGCCACCTGCTCAGAGGGGAATTTCCACCCCTCTGTCCATCTCTTTAATAAATGAAATGTGCATTTGGTTGAGCTTCAGGTTGAGCCCCTTTGTGTCCTCTCCAAGTGCAGACAGGTGGAAGGGAGAGCAAAGCACAGCCTGCTGTGGAGAGTGAGCAGAAGAGATGTTCCTGCCCTGGGTCAGGAAGCTGCTGGGCAGAGTCATCCTTATCTGGCACAGCCCTGTAGGAAAACCTCTTTGGGAGGGCTCTGGAGTCACTGGATTAGGTCAAAAATTGTTTAGTAAAGAGAGCATCTCCTGCAGCTGCTGCACACAGCTGTTGCCACAGCCACACAGCCTCTCCAGGTCACTGGGCAGTCTTCATCCTACATCAATGCTGAGACCCCACAGCACTCCCCCCAGAAGGGTGTTAGATTTAAATCATGGTACTCCTGTGCCTCTCCAGCCCTCCGTGGCAAGTCCCAGGGCTATCCCGTGGGGAGCAAGGCTTGCTTGTCCATGAGCAGGAGGCATGAGGGAGCTGCGCAGGCGTCAGAGCAGCGACAGTGCTGTCACCTCCTGAGTGCTGCCAGTCTGTGGTCCTGGTACCCACACCACACCCCTGTGGAGCCCTTCTTCCCTTCTGCTAATGCCCCTCCAAATCCCTGACCTAAGAGAGACCTGAAGTGCAAACACAACACCCTCCCACCCTTCTCTTGGTATCTGGGTTTTGTTTGCAGAGCCACTGGCACAAACATTCCCATCCTTTCAGGAAACTGAGGCACTTTCAACCCTTTTACAGAGACACAAGTTAAAATAAACACTGTGCTAACCGGCTTCTTGCTCAGAAGTGGTTTTGGCTCTGTCTTTCAGGATGTGGGTGTTCCTGTAGCTGTAGTTCTGGCAAACACTGAGTGTCCCCTTTGTCACTGGGCCCCTGACACTCCTGAGGCTGCAGGATTGAACCTCTCCACTCTCTTCTTCCACCTCTGCTGCATTTGTTTCCCCTTCTTGACTTGTGTTTAGTCCAGTGCAGTTCCAGCAGCCCTGCTCCTCCCTGGGAGCTCCAGCCCTTCCTCTCCAACCTGGAAGGTGCTTCAGCATCTTCCCAAGAGCCAGGGAACCCTCTGTGAATGGCTGGTCCCATTCCTCTATCACCTCCCCTGCCCTGAGGCTCCCTGAGGTGTAACCTACCCTGGCACCACTTCAGGAACTGTGTGTCCTCCTTGTGAAGTGCAGGATGAGCGTGAAGGAATGTGTTTAATCAAGGGCACGATCAGTCTCATCAGATCAAGGCCTGATTCCATGCCCTGGTGGCCATGCATGTTCCAGACACCAGGCACATGCGCCCAGCACCGTGGTTCCTGCCATGCCACAGACCTCAAAGAAGTGACCTGAATCCAAAAGCCAAGGATCTGGAGGACCACAAACAATGCAGGAATGTGGACTGGCAGGACACCATCATCCTGCCTTGCATAAAGCACTGCCCCACAACCTGCCTGGAGCCTGCTCACCATGACACGCTTCAGTGGACACTCACCTTGGTGAATCAGCCCTTTCTCCTGGAAAAAACATCCCAAACACCAGACATCTCCTGGGAAGAGCTTGACCTGATGAGCAGAGCTGCTGGCAGGAGGGAGCCCAGCACCTCTGCCAGACACACGCTGCTGCACTGAGAGGCAGCAACCCGCGTCCGGATCCGCAGCCGGAGATTTCTCCCTCCTCCCTAACTAGGCTGTTTGCAGGTCACTTGTACATTCAGAGCAGCCTCGTGAGCTGGGAGCCTGCACAGCAGCTGAGGGGATGTTGGGAGGCAGAAAGGTCTGGGTGAAGCCCTTGCACATGGGCCAGAGGAGCTGGGTCACCCCTTTCCCTGAGGGAGAGTTCCCTGCCCAAGTCCCCTTTGGCTTTGCCCTGGGGCCCAGAACCTTTCCCTATGCAGAGATCAGAATATGTCTGGGAGCAGCCCCATAGGAAAACATCCCAAGAATTCATTACCATGTGCCTCCCGCACTCCAGCGCTGCATTTTTTTGTGCTGCACACTATTTCCAGGCAAAACACTGGTCCTGGGAGGTGCAAGAAGGCTGAATGTACCCTGCAGTGATGTCTTTGGGAGCAGTTAATGTAGAGAACAGCATTAATTATGGAGGGAGGAGAGCTGGATGGAATGAGCACCAGAAAGCCTCCAGAGCCTAAGGTTTACAGAGAACATGTATAAAAGGCAGATTCCCCTATTAATAATTTAAATGGAGTTCATAATAGAGACAACTCATGAATTGCTTCATGACTTAATAATAATAGTAAAAGTTGGCCTGGATCAGCCAACAGATACTCCTAATGACTTCAGGAAAAGCTCATGGGCTCTGTGAAGGGACTGCACAGTGGAAATCACTGTGACCTTCCTGGTTACCAAATAGACATAAAAGATTAATAGAAATGCCACTGTGGAGAGGATGTGGCCAGCTCTTGAAACCTCAGGCTGGATATACCTGAGTCATGATAGCAAAAACCTCCTGGTGACAAAGTTCTGTACTTGTCCTTCCTCTTGCCCCCATCCTCAGCCACAGCCTGGCCTCCTCAGCATCCCCTCAGCCCCTCCAGGTTTTCCCAGTTTTTCCTTTGTCTGGAAAACTTTGTCTAAGTGTTACAAGATTCCTCTTGGTGCTGTCATTCCTCTCTGCATGCTGGTGTGGGGATGCACCAATGCTTTTCCAGGGCTGGACAAGACACAGAGAGAAACCTGGCCAAGACCTGGAGAGCCACTCAGTGACAGGTCCTACAGCACCACTGTTGAGCCCCAGCACAATGAGAGCAGTCCTTGTTTCCATCCAATGGAAGTGATTTCCATTGGGTGGGCAGATCTAACCTCACTTCTCCAGCACCCCACAGCTCTGCTGCTCCACAGCCCCAGAAGAAAAGAGGGTTCACCTTGAAACACCTTCCTGCTCTGCCTTAGAGAAAGAGCAAATATCCATTTCCACACCTTGAATTCGTAGTTTAGGGGCTAAATCAGACCTGGACAAATCACATCCAGTCAAAATCACTGCTGACTTGGCCTAAGTTGTGGGGACAAGGCAAAGCAACAGAGTGGTGCAGGCAAACTCATTCAAACTTCCCCTACCCATGCTGGCAGCCAGCGAGAAAATGAGGTATTTCAGTCTAACCTGCCAATGGAAGAAGGTTTTGCCCAGCTGTCAAGGCAGTGTAAGGAGATGACTGCTGCACTTCCAGTGCCAGCCAAGCAGGAGGAGAACTGGGACAGCACGTGTGGGCTCAGATTGTCTTCTCAGTTAATTTCTAAGCTTTAGCATGTGGTACCTGGACCTGAGTTAAATGTAGACAGTGGAAGCCTGACACAGTAAAACCCCAGTCAGGGGAGTGCAGTGGGGATAGAACTGACCTCCAAGGGCTCTGCTGTTGCTCTCAGGGAGTGGCTGAAGCCCTAAACCCAAACATTTATGCTCAGGTGAGCAACATTTATCACAATGAATTGTGACAAAGGTGTACGTGCACCCCAGCACAGCTGCCTGCAGACCTCACCTGGGACATGGCCCTGGGAGGGCACAGTGAAGCTGTGGCTGCCTTCAGCCCTTCACCACCTCACCCTCAGGGATGCATTTCCAAGATTTATTTTTACCTTCTCTACATACCGAATTGCGCTGCCTCTCCCCTGCTCCAAGAAATGCTCCAGGGCAACTTGGATGCTGCTTGAAGCTGTTCTGTGCCAGAGGGACACTCCAGGGCTGTCCCCACCTGCCCGGGTACTATTTCACCATGGCCAAGACCTTTGCACTGGCTTGAGACAGAGCCCAGGGCCCTCTGTCAGCCTGGCTGGGCCCTTGCCATGGCAGAGGCCATATTTCAGCCCTGCAGACGTGATCGCTAGGGCTGTGAATCAAACTAAAATTGGCTCAGATCATGCAGGAGATCCCTGTTAGCAAATCCCCTGCTAACACCTTGGATCAACAACAGCCAAGGAACACATTCCTCTGTTTCTGGGGCTTGTTCCAGCAAAATGGATCCAAGAATTCCACTAGAGGAATGATTTGGCAATGGGTCAAGCCACCTGAAAGCAGAACTCATCATTTTGTGTTAAGTGAAACAAAACGTTTTGTTCTGGAACAGCCCAGAACAAACCTCTCCAGTTCCCTCTCCGACTTGCTCCTGGTCTATTTCCTCTCCAGACCTGGGTTTAGCCACTAACCAGAAATCACTTAACCTTTGTCTCCAGAGTGCAAAGCTCTCTCAGGGTTTGTCAGCATATCTGAAATGTGATTCCTTGTTCAGACACAAGATCTCTGCTGCTTCACACCCCTGGAGTGAGAGCAGGCTGGTTTCTGCAAGATTAGCAACCTAGCCAGAAAAAATGCCAAGGGGAACAGCAGGGTACATGGGACTGGGATGGTTATTTGCCTGAACAGCTCTTCTACCCAGAGACTAATTTCTACCAATGTCATTCCTCAGCAGCAGTTCACTGCTGGAGAAGAGAGAGTTAAGGCTTTGCAAAGAATCCAAGTTTCTCGAGTCATCCCTGGAGGCATGTCCTATGTACTCCATGTACAACAGAAATGAGAGCTGATAGTAATTGATATTTTTCTGCTAATCAAGGGCTGGGCACATTGCCCTGAGTACAACAGGATACAGAACAGACTGGGATTTGTAAAGAGAGATCCACACAGCCCCAGCCCTTTCCTCTGTCTTGCTCTGTCCCTGTTTTTCCCCGGCTCCCTGGGTGTACTGGTCCCTGCACAGTCACTGGGGACTGCAGCAAAGCAGCGTGAGGACAGCAAGAAGAAGTGATAGGTGGATCTGGCAGAGATTAGCATCTCCTTCATGACTCCACGAGTTGCAGGGCAGCATCTGACTGCAGGGAGCAAAAGCCCTGCTCCTGCTGTCCCTGCTGCAGAGCCTGAGCTCCCCACATCTTGCAGGGACAGCAGCAGCCCCGACCACCCTCTGTGCAAGCGGAGTTACAAAACACAGTCCAGGGACTCCACAGAAGGGAATTTCAAAACAAGGAGGGTAGGAATGGATGTCTCTTGGGACACCATTATTTTGTGTCAGGGAAGTTTCGACTCCTTAGTCTGCCTCTGGGAAACAGAACCCCGGGGTTCAGCTCCCCACGACCCACCTGGAGCATGCACAGGACAGCAGGAGCGGCTGAAGGGCAGCTGCGGGCTGTGCCGCTGGGCTGGCCCCGTTCCAGCACCTCTGGCTTCCCAAACACGTCAAATTCTGCCACCGCCCTCCCCACCATCACCCAGGAGGTGTCTGGGACTGGGGCCAACCCTTGCGGGCTGTCCAGTCCCGGGAGGGAGACAGAGCTGCAGCCGTATCCCCCCACCGCCGCGCCAGGATGAGGGGTGTCGGACGTATCCCACCGAGGGACGAGGAGAGAGGGATGCAATTTTTGTGCAAGCACAAGTAGGCGCCCTGCCCCGATTGCCCCCATCCCCAGGCACTCTGCAGCCCCCTCCGCGGTCCCCGCTAATCCCCATCCCCAGCCATACCTTGTGCAGCAGCGCCTCGTTGTAGCCATCCCCCCCCGGGCCGGCGGTCTGGGACCCCATGGCCGGGGGGGATCGGGGGGCACCGGACAGGGCCGCCCCTGCAGCACCGCGGACAGCGCCCGACCCTGCTCAGCACCGCGGGCAGCGCCGGCCCCGCTCGGGAACGACCGGCCCGGCTCGGCCCCGCAATCCCGGCTCGGCCCCACAGTCCCGGCTGGGTCCTGCACCGCCCGGCCCCGCTCGGTCCCCCCAGGACAGCGCAGCGGTGCCCCGTGCTCCTCTCCGCGGCTCGCAGGGCTCCCCCGCCCGAAGGAGGCGGTGGAGGGGATGCAGGGGGAGGCTGGTCCCGCCCGGGGGCGNTCCGCCCGCCGCGATAAAGCCCCTCGGCTTTGCAGAGCACGGGAGTCCCTGTGCTCGCCACCCGGAATCGCTGCCTTTTCTCCCTCCGCTGCGGGAGGCGCCCACGGGGCACGGTCAGCCCTGGCAGAGAGGTTTCCTGTGCCAGCTCCGAACAGCAGCCGAGCTGAGAGCGCAGAGCCAGGTCCGCTGCGGGGCTCCTGCTCACCTTCACACCCGGCTCGTTGGCAATCACGTCAGGGAGCCCCATGCCCGCACCGGGGCTGTGCTGGATGGCACCCCTCCATCTGCCAGCCCACACCCCTCCAGCTGCCAGCCCACACCCCTCCAGCTGCCAGCCCACACCCCTCCAGCTGCCAGCCCACACCACTCCAGCTGCCAGCCCACACCCCTCCAGCTGCCAACCCACACACCTATTGGGTGTCCACGGGCAAGGTGAAGCACAGAGCTGTGTGGTCACCAGGGAGTCATCCCAAGGAGGGACAGCACCTTATGCTAGACAGGCAATTGCTGCTTCTTTACCAAACTGGTGCTGAGTCTGGTTACCCCAGTAGGACCCCTCTGGAATTCCACTGCACTTACAGTGCCCAGTTAGGACTCTGTTTGGAGTGAAAAATGAGTTGTATTTAGAAACAGGAGGAATCTGTGCCTAAACCTGGAGGTGACAGCAGATATCTCATTGAGATATCTTCTTTACAACTCCCTTTAGAGCAATCTGATGCTGTTGATTACATTGAAAATAACTTAATCTTTACTGAGAGGTTTATTTAAGGGAGACTTGATTCATTTTCCAGTTTCCTACTTCCAGATCAGCAGATGGCCCTAAGCCAGAGGAACAGACCATACTTCCAAGAACCATCTGTACCTGTCCGATTGCTGTTTGACTGCCTGGGCCTGACATTGCTAATTATATCTGCCCATTATTTCTTCTGACTACAAAGACAGTTCTGCTTGGTCAGATGATCAGACTGGGCAACAACAGCCAGAAAAGTTGAAAAACAACCCACAAGGATAGGGGGTTTCAGGTTTGCCTGAGGCCAAAAAGCCCAACACCACATGAAGCAGATCATGTAGACAGACCACCCATTGGCCTCACACACTGGAAGACAATCAACAGCACAACAATAAATGATATCATGAGCCCTGGTGTGTGGATCAGATAATTGACAAGTGGCAGGCAAGCCACATCATTGGCACCTGAGAGCCCAAGGCTGAGGGATTTCTTTCCTCAGAAAAAGGGCTGTCATTTGTTGGCAGAAGCACCTCACTGAAATTGCCATTTTGGGGCCAGAATGGAACAGGGATGAAGATTCCTCCCACACCAAAGGTGCCAGGATACAGAGGTCTTGCTGCTTTGGGTGTGCCAGAGCAGCCACATCATTGGCACCTGAGAGCCCAAGTGCTTGCTTTTTTGGAGAGCCCTCACAGCCTTGGGAGGAATCTCATCCATGTTCAATTCTGGCCCCAAAATTATGTGCACTTATCTTGGTTATCTGAGATGGCAGCAGAAGGGAGAGATCAGAGAGTGCCTGCTCAGTCAGCCAGCACTAAAGGAGCTACATTAGCAATTATTATACTCAGTCTTGTATCCTAAGGACAGTTTCACTAAACTTGCTGAATCTGCCCACAAAAGAACAGAATGACACCAATTGATTATTTTCAAAGGCCCTAGATTAAATAACAGAATCTGGATTTGGAAATGACACTGAAGCACAGAGTAGAGAGGGCTCTGGAAAGGCTCAGTTGCAGTGGTGGGTAATACTGTAGGATGGGAGCTGAGGGAGATCTTACAGAACCACAGAATATTCCGGGTTGGACAAGACTCACGAGTTGGTGCTGGGCCTTACACTGTCAGAATTCACTCAGATTGGCTCAATTACTGCCTGTCCCAGGAGCCCTTTGAGCCTTTTTCTTAGGACCAATACCAGAGACTGAGCCCAGACCAAAGAACCTTGCAGAACAGAAGCAAAACTAGCGTCTGATGATGTGCTGTGTCCCATCGCTGTCGGGTGGGGGCTGGGAGCGCTGCCCAGGGGTAGGTACAGGGCAGGAGCTGCGGGGTGAAGGTGTCAGCTCCGCTCATCTCCTGCTGCCGTGCTCACACTTCGCCACAGATCGCGCTGCCGGGACCGCTGACACGCCCGACTGCTCGATGCAGCCCCGCGTGTGGCCGAGACGAAAAGGCGAACTGATGTGCTCCTGTCGGGATGCATCAGCGGGATTCCCGAGGAGCGTTTCAGCAGTGCTTCTCTCACAGAATAGCCCTGCCTTGTGCTTTCTGCGTCATTTGCTGCCATAAGAGAGGGGTCTTGGCTCGCAGGACCCTGACACGGCCCTCCAGAGGTGCTGGTGCAGAGCAGGGCACCTTATCCTGCCCTCTGCAGGTGCCTGTGTTTATTCATTCCCTCCAGGCTACCTGGAGCACCCGTGCCCTGGCTGGAGGGCGTTGGGAGGGCTCTCTGTAGGGCTCTCCCCATTTTAGGGAGCATGACTCCTCATCAAGCTCTGCTGCACTGGTTTTTGGCTGGATTGCTCTACTCCCTTTCTGGTTTTATTTTAATTGGAGTAAATATCACAGCACCCCATGCAACAGAGACTCCTGTGTCAGCACTCTGGGATTCCTCACTCCTGCCTCCTCCCATCTTGCTCTTCCCCACCACGAACATGTTCACAGGCTGCTGAGTTGGTTTGGGGCTGAGGCGCAGAACTGAAGCCATCCCCTTTGCAAACCCCCATCTACAGTACCTTGTCAGTGTTCCACTCAGCCAGGACCTCTTCATCCAGCAGCTGGGAGGAGAAATATCAGAGTAAAACCCCCCACGGGAGTTGCAGTGTTTATGCTGGAGGGCTGAAATCACCGCAGTATCCTCAGGGGCAGAAAGGAGACCTGCCTTCAATCACAAAGGAGTCAGGAGATCTCTGGGGGGTAACACAGTCCTAAGAACTGCTGTGAAGGGGAAGAAGTGGTCCTGGTCTGTGCTGAGGGTCCAGCCCCTGAGCTGAACTGGGCAGCTGCTCATTCTGCCCAACATAAAACCTGGAACAGAGAAAGGGAAGGGGAGATGATACGTCACATTTGATAATGATATGTTGGTGATGTGATGGTGCTGACACAGCATGGATGTGGCTTGAATTTTCCCCCCACAACTCTGCCGAAGTGGCTTTTTGAAGCGGTTGTTCTGGCTGCTTTCAGGTAACTGAACTGCCCTTGAAATCCTCATGCAGTAAATTACTTTGTAGACACCTTCCCTGTGTGTATTCTATCCAGAGCCTCTACCTCCAAGCCACTTCTCCCAATCCTCCTCCCACTCCAAGGGAAGGGTGGGGAGGACACACTGTGCTTTGCCAGGCAGTGGCAGGGATGCAACCCCAAGGAAGATGCAGCAGCTGGAGCCCCAGCTGCACCACCTCTGTGGAAAGTTTCTCAGCAGAAAGCAGGTCTGTCATCTCCAGCCACTTTTTGAATTTAGGTCTTACAGTTACTTGCAGAAACTTTGCTGGGAATGAAGGGGTTACTTGGTGATCAAAAGGAAAACTCAGAGCTTCCTCTTGCCATGATGAGGTACAGAGAGGGAAGTGGATGATGGAGGTTTTTACTTTCTATTCTTTCCAAGAGGCATATTGAAAGAAAGCCATTGGCAAGGCAGCTGCCAGGGAAGTGGCTTTGCTTTTTCGGTTTGGGTTTCTGAAACTTTTAGTGGAAGCATTTAATTCTGGATGAGAAACAGCTTTGTGACCCAAAACCCCACATCTATGCCAAAAAAAAAGGTGGTTTGGGGAGGAATTAAGACATTTCTGCTCCAGAAAAAAACACAAAAGCAGCCAAGTTCACACTGGCAGATGGCTCAGGAGCAGCAGTGCAGGGGGATGGTTGTCCATCATCCCAGTGCACCATCCCAGTCCATCACAACTGGGAGAGCATCCCAGCGGTCCCAACCAGTCCATCTGCATGGGCAAAGCTGCTTTCACACTACCCCAGTTCCTGCAACTGTGCTCTGGCCTAGCACCCCTGCAACGCCCCCCAAAGTCCTGTGTGGGGGAAGGGGCTGTGCTCCCCACTGGGATGGGCACTGCAGTGGAGGAACCTGCTGCATTTTGGCATTTGCCAGGAACTCAGTGACTGTTTCAGAGGAAAAGCAGAATCTGTCTCAAGAAACAGTGAGTCATGGGCACTGAGTGAAGGGAAGGAAGTAACTGACTTAAAAAAGATATCCAGGGTCATCGGTGGGTGAACACTGCCCAAAGAAGTGACGGGAGAAGAAGGCTTGGAAAGCTCCTGGGACACCCAAGTGAATGTGGACCTGGCTCCAATCTGCAAGGTTCTTCGTGACTAACCAAGGGGAAAAATCCACACTGGGAGCAAGAAGCTGGAAAATGAGGATTTTTCTGGTTTGGACCCTTTTCCCAGGTGAGAGCCAGGAGCACAGGTCAGGCAACTCTATCTCAGGGGTTCTGGCAGAGCTGTGGAGAGGCTGGGGCTGAGCCAGACCAGGAAGCCCACTATGGTCATGGCAAGAGCCCAGCTTATCTTGACTTCTTCTTGTGGCAGTTACAGGCAGCAATCTCTGAGATATGTTTGTATTGTTGCCATGTGAACCCTGTGAATAAGGCTTTTTGCTCCTTTAATAACACACACTCTTGATGGGGGCTCTTTTTTTTTCCTGACTGGGGACATCTCAGCACCATTCCCTAGCACAGTGGGTGCACAGACACAGCCTCCCTCAGGACAGGGTGCCCCCAAGAATCCTGAACTCAGATCCTTCATGGTTCTCTAAGGCAAGGCCGAGGTGTATTTGCAGCACCTATTTCTGTTCCCTGCAGGTGGCTGGGCAGCGACAGGCCCCAAACACTTGGTGACAGTCAACCAAGGCAGCTTGCTGGCAGTGTCCTGCAGTTACAAGCCAGGCTACGAGCTCAGTTCTAAATACTGGTGTCGCCAGAGCTCTCTCGGGTTTTGCTTCACCTTCATCATCCAAACCAGTGGCTCGGAGGTGACGGTGACACAGGGCAGGGTGTCCATCAGGGACAACCACACGGCGCATTCATTCACGGTGACGCTGCGCGGTGTCACGCCGGGGGACGCAGGCCAGTACTCCTGCGGGGTGAAGGGGAAACTGTGGTTCAGCAGGTCCCAAACCACCAGGGTGATGGTCGTGCCAGGTATAATGGGGCTGGAAGCAAAGCTGGCAGTAACCCCCCTTCTTTTTCCTCTTCCTCCTTGGTGCCCATGGCATTGCCTGGATTCCCCCACCTCCCCCTCCTGCTCCTCTGTGGCCGAAGTCTCAGGGCAGAGACCCCTGTGCAGGGGGCAGGATGGGGAGTGTGTGGGTCTCCACTTTGCTCTGACTCTGTTTCCTTCACAGCTGCTTCAACCACAACCGAGGGCAGTGATGTGGGCCCGCTGACCAGAAACACTCTGTGCCCCAGCAGCTGCGGGGAGCCTCCAGTGCTGTGAGTCAGAGCTTGGGATCTGGGCAAGTCCCCAACAGCATCCCCTGGCCAAAACCATCTTCATCCCTGTATACATGTCCCAGCTTTGTGTTCCTTCACTGCAGCAGCCCCAAGGAGCACCCCGGGGGCCAGTAGGGCAGCTGGCAGACATGCCAGTGCCCCAGTCCTCATCAGCATTACACAGATCCTACATGGCTTCTAGCATAGTATCCTTTCTCCTACACAGGTTCCAGCTTGGTGTCACCCATCTGCTGATCCTTCTCAGCTTCAAGGTGCTCATAGCCCTGGCCCTGGTGTGTGGGGCAGCCTGGATGAGGAACCGGTGCAGGAGCTGCAATCAGGAAAACCTGCAGCTCTTTGAGGCATCTGGCAGCACCAGAGCACCCAACCACCTCAGAGCCACGGGGACACTCTCCTGTACCCTCTCCCCGAGCCGTGCTGGGGTCGTGCTGCCAATCACAGACACCCCATGCCAGGAGGTGCTCAGCTCCAAGTGATTTTCCCTCTGTGAAGCCCCCAACCCATCCTGGCAGTACCTGTGCTTGGAGAGGGGAGGCTTTGGGGTGCAGAGAGCCCATGCCTGCTGAGCTGAAGCTGCCAATTGAAGACAATTCTGCAATAAAGCTTGGGTATCCTGCAGGATCCTGTCTGTCTGCCTGCTCCCTCCCTCAGCCAACACTGCCTGGGGTGCCTGTGGCTGCCTGTGTTGATGCACACACTATGTGGAGATATGCTGCGTTGTGGTTGGGGGGGACATGGAGTCACAGAGGCTACACAGGCACCTGCTCCACCATGGCCTAGCTGAGCCTCCGCCGGGACCCCACGGCAGCGGTCGCTGCTCAGCCCCGGGCGGCCCCGGCCCCGATGGTGAGGGACGAGGAAACAACCCCGCGGTGGCGCCGCGCCCTTCCTGCCGCCCCCAAGGGCTCTATTAAAGGTTCCCCACCATCGCCCCGCTCCTCCGCCTCGTTTCTCTGGACCCCACGATCCGGCAGCCCCGACGATCCGGGCGCTCCGCCCCAACGGAGCGGTCGGTGCCACCGTAGAGGGGG